>JAXCGZ010007585.1:190000-205059 GCA_037179515.1 Halocaridina rubra
GAGTAATGCTGTAAATTAAAAAAATAAATACCGAAGGTGGAAGTTGAACAGCAAAAGAAGAACAGAAAAAGAGATTTTGAAAATATTCCGATATGCGTCTCTCCCTTTTAGGCTTCCCCGCTCGCGCGCCGACACAGTCTTTTGTTTACTTAATGTTTATCAAGAATGGAAGGGAGGCATGAGAAGAATAACAAAGAAAGGAAGAGGGAGAGATAAAGCATCCTTGATAAAGGTCAAGGATAGGAGAGAATGGGAGATCAAAATGATAAATTAGATTAAATCAAAAGAATAGTTTTTTTATTTTTTATTTGGTTCTTAGGACATCAAATGGGGATGTGTGCAAGCAGGCACTTTCTTAGTTTTTTTTTTTTCATGATTGTGAAACCAGGACGGACCAAAAAATAATAAAATAAAACAGTCCTCATCGGGCCTGGGCACGAAAAATACATATGTAATGAGAGACAGAGACGGGGAGTGTAATGACTTGTCAGATGTAAAGGGATAATAAAAGATGTGTAATGAATATCCAAGAATATTCAGTGTAGCTGTAGGCATAGAAAAAGAACCGTAACTGAAGGAAGACATAACATCGAACTGTCCTGGACAGACCTATTTAAGTTCAAAAAACATTCAGCTGTAGTATTGCAATGGGCGGCTGATGCCATGAGCCAACCTACTACTGGTGCATACATATGTTAACGTATTAACTAAATACAATAAATACGTTTTATTTCCAACTTACAATTGTTATTAATTCAATACCTTAAATGATATAATGATAATATAATCAGAAAATATTACATCTGTAAAATAAAACATTTGTACCATTACATATACATTGAACAAATAAACAAATAATTAAGTAGGTAGTTATCAGAATTTAATATGATCATGTAAGCATTGGTATATCAGAGGAAATGCCTGCATGCACATGTATTCGCATACAATTACAGATTCATACATACATGTACCTACCCTCATTTCCACTTTTAAGGGGGTGGCCGATCCAAGAAACACTCATTTGACCCTATCCATGTGTGCTCAACTACTCCTCTTAGTTCCTTGGGGATAAAGAGTTTCCACATTTTCTTTCCTACCACCCTGCTTGGGTCTCCTACAAGGTAAAGGGGCAAGAACATCTCCAATGAGCCCGACAACCGCAGCTGATTTACCCCCACCGTTTCATCACATGGCAACTCTTCTCACACCCCTCCATCACTGTTCGCTGAGCTACCAGGTGTGAGAAATCCCTTTGGAAAGTGTCACATATAAACGATCTTCCTCCACTCATTCCTGTCACTAGCATTTTCTCTTCCCTGCTCTATTAACATTCCACATGCATCCTATGCCCTTTTCACACCATCCATCCATCTCATTCTAGGTGTTCCTTTTGGCCTAGCTCCAACCACTTCTGCACTCCACACTCTCTTCGCTATTTTTCATCACTCATCCTCTCAATGTGTCCAAACCAACTCAATACTCTCTGATCTAACCGTTCCAACAGCTTTCTTTCAACACCTGTTCTCTGCCTAATCTCCTCATTTCTTACTCTATTCTAGATACACCAAGCATACTTCTCAAAAAGCTCATCATCATTACATTGAACTTGTTCTTTCATCCTCTATTTCATTCCACTAACAATTACACCTTCGTATATCCTTCTCTTTGCATTCATTCCCAAACACCTATTTCTCAACATTACTTTTCAACCAGCCTAGACATTTACTCGCTTCCTTCACTCTATGACTTACCTATGCATCTGTTCGTCCATTCCTTGATAAGTGCGACCCCAGATACTTTAAATCAACTTCTTCAAGCAACTCCCCATTCACTTCTACATTCAAACTGCCAACATTAATACTACTTGTGCATCTCATGACTATAATTTTACCAATATTCACCTGCAGCTTCTTTATTTCACATACCCTAGTCACCGCATGATTCAGCTCATTCTCAGTATCAGCAACCAGTGCTGTGAATTCGCAATTAACAATTGATTTACTTTCCACAACCTTCTATACTCACCCACTAATTTCAAGCCTCAGTATAATCCTCTTTCATTTACTTCCCTTACCACTCAATCCATATACACATTAAGCAACCACGGTGACATTACACAACCTTGACGTAACCCTATCGTCACCTCAAATCAATTACTCATACCATTCCCAACTCTAACACATACTCTACTATTTGCGTAAAACTCTTCACCATATTCAACAAACTTCCACTTATTCCAACACACTCCACATGCCTCTCTTTCAACCCTGTCATATGCATCTCTAAGTCTTTAAAAGAGCAAAAAGTGTCCCTACCTTTCTCTAGGAACTTCTCACACGCTTGTCTTACGATTAATTACATGCACTTTCCTTTGCTGTGTTACCCTCAGATGACAATGATGTGTATGAGTATGCATGTATGCGTCTTTATCTGTGGTAAGGACGAATAACTCCTTTTGCTGAAATGAATACCACAAACTCTCTCTCTCTCTCTCTCTCTCTCCTCTCTCTCTCTCTCTCTCTCTCTCTCTCTCTCTCTCTCTCTCTCTCTCTCTCTCTCTCTCTCTCTCTCTCTCTCTCTCCTTGATATGTATGGCTATGAAGCCCCAGTGGTGTTTCTATTGCTCATCTAATTAATGCATGCATATATATATATATATATATATATATATATATATATATATATATATATATATATATATATATATATATATATATATGTACCTACTTATTATTCTAACCTGAAAATTGTTATACTATATCTGCTTCAAATTGTCAGCAGTAGTACTGTTGAAAAGTGAAATGTAACTTAAATGATAGCACTCAACAAGGGCTATTGAAAATATTGTTACAAATATTAGTCTTCAATTACTCTTCAATTATTACACTATATTTTATTATTAATAACTTGCTATGATATTTAAAATTAATTGCAAATTCTATTAATATGTTATTTATACATAACCAAATAGATTGTAATGTTTATCAACTGCAATATGACTGGGAGTGCCCATGTGCACGTGTCCCCATGTACAGTTATCTGAATAAAAAAAAAAAGTCTTACCACACACACCTGTTCCATACATCCTCTTCCTCTCCTGAGCCCACAATATTCTTTCTTAATTCTCTTGATTATTACTCATCCTTATACCTTACCATCCACACTCAACAAACTAATTCCTCTAAAACTACCACAATCATACTTATCTCCTTCCCATTTATAAAATGGAACTACTAATGCCTCCCTACCTTTTAACAAGCATTCTACATGACATCCATCTATCCCTGGTGCTGTACCTGCTTTCATTGCTCTTAGTGCCAAATGTATCTAGTCTTATATTATTTCTCTATCATTCTCATCACCCAACATTGGCATTCTCCATTCATTTCCCACAGCCACAATCTCTACCTCTCTATAATCTTCCTCGTTTAGCAGTTCCTTGAAATGCTCAGGCCGTCTTTCTCTCACCTTTATTTCCTCTACTATACTTGTCCATATGCTCCTTTCACCATTTTCTCCCTACCAGGCCCACTTTTCTACACTCTTTTCACTTCCTTCCAAAATATATTTTTATTCCTTTCAAAATTCTCAGAAAAGCTCCTACTTCACCTTACCTCCTCTTTTCTATTTGCCTCCCTCACCACAACCTTCACTAATCTCTTCTTTGCACTATACCTCAAAAGCCTGCTTCTTTTCATCCACTACTGTACTCACATTCTCATTCCACCATTCACTAATTTCTTTTTTACTTCCAGCTATTAGTCTCCTTCCACACACTGCCTCTGCACACTTCATAACTTCCTCTTTGAAACAATCCATTCTTCTTCCACCCCTTCCCCCACTTTTTCATTCACTACATTCCACAAATTCCTCAGACAAACCGTATACTCACAGTATTTATCTTTCATATTCAGTTCACTTTGTTTTAGCACATTTCCTCCTCATTCACTTCATCTCTTTCTCCATTATTTTCCACTCTCACTCTACTTTCTACTAAATAATGATCAGATGTTCCACCACTAGCTCTGTTGTATGTTTTGTTGGCCAGCCTACAGCTGACTGCTTTCGGGAAGCCATGACCCAAAGTTGTACCCTGAGAGACCTGAGAAAGAAAAATCCATCTGGAGAACAAAGAGTGACATTTCCCATATGCCATGACCCATGGTCAAGAAGTTCTGGAAAAGCTATCACAAAGCTGTGACCCAAGGATTGAACCCTAGGAGAGTCATCACCCAATGGCCAAGGATCAGGCACCGGAAGTCCCTTCCCTCTTCTTATCCAGAAAACCAATGGGAATCTTTGTCTCTTTGTATGTTTTGGGGGTTGACCTTGTAAAACCAGCTTCAAATTTAATTAGTCCAGGCATATACAGAAGGACCTCCCATCTCTGCCTCCTTTTTGTATCCCACAGCTTAGTAGAGGTGTGGGAGGTATAAGTAAAGCAGTAGTACTAGTATTAGATGATTCTTAGTAGATGCCCAGGAAAAGGCAGTCATCAGTCAGCATCATGGCTGCCTTAGGCCAAGAACTGTAATATGTAGGCATCCACTAGACTTTGGGGCTGATCAGCTGTTCTTGAAAGAAAAAGCCTAAATAAATGCCTTGTCAGTTCTCCTAAACACCTGAGTTTTATTTAAACTCCAATGTATATATATAAGACAATGAAGAAGTAAGAGATGGGATAAAAGCAATATACAACATCTCCTCTCAGTACATTCAAAATAAATACTCTTTCAATTACCTTACTGTCCACCACAATATAATCTATTAATACTCTGTCAATTACTCATCCATTATCTCTTCTGACCCACGTATACTTGTTCACATTCTTTCTTTTTAAATACAGTATTGGCAATCAACATCTCTCTCACTACACATTTCTATCATTTTCTCCCCACTCTCATTCCTACCAGGTACTCCATACTTCCCAATTACACCATCCATTGGTTCATTCCCTACTCTAGCATTCAAATCTCCCATCAACACCACATTCACATTCATTCCCAAATATTCCACACGCTCGTTGAATCTTTTTAATTTTCCTTTCCCCCATACTCTCTAACCCTCCTCCATCATACTCTGCAGTCTCAGACAATAGGGCAGTTCCACAACCAAAAAATTTACCTCTTATCTCTGATACAGCATATCAAACAATCTTTCGTAATATTTGCTGCTAAAAGTAGCAAAATCAGTTACTTCACTTTAAATTTATGATTATTTTCAACAGGAGCCATATCAGCACCAGTTAGCATTAAGTCTTTAATATGGAGGTTACATTCATCATAAAATATTCAAATTAATACCTACTGAAATGGAAAAAATTAGGCAATTTAATGATAATTTACTTCAGAACTTTATTAATTGGCCCTGAAGTAGCTCCAAGAGTGATAAAACACCAGTGGTTAGAGAGAGTTGAAGTATTTATTAAATATAATTTTTCAAACATTAATACACAGACGGGCCTCATATTCACAGCACAGGAGGGTCTTGTTGTAGAATGACATTTTAGAGGGATGCAAATATATGATAAAATGTTGAGTTTGCCAAAGAGAACATCAATTAAGAATTGTGAATAAAACTTACCACTGAGTATGTCATTAGTGTAGTAAAAAGTGCGCTCATGTAGTGGTACTCAAAAAATGCACTTTTATCGCTACGAGCCCTAAATTCGGCAAAAAAAAAAAGACCTCATTTAAGGATTTATCGCATGTGCAAATATAGATTTAATAATTATTTATTGATGGGAACCTTTCCATGTTGGGGCAAGCGGTAATGAAAAGACCGACAAACTTGCCATAGAGGCTGCTGGATAGTCAACATCTTAATATGTAATCACCCTGTCTTGGTTGAAAACAATAAGTAACATTGAGATGAACGAAGACCTAGAATAATTCTTAAAGGCAAAAGCTATACAGCAATTATTCGATCCAAAATTATAAAATTGTGCATTGTAGCACAGATGTATAGCACAGGGAAAACGCTAACGCGTAATTGTGATTAGACTCTCTACACGCATAAGACTTGGTTATAGATAAATATGGGAGGTTAATAATGAAAAGCGCCGGAACACTGTACCCAAAATACTCCAAATGTGAATTGTATGGACGAAAAGAGAAATGCACTACATAAGAGACTGAATTAATTTACAGCACCAGACCTCCTGATCTGTATAATTTTGAAGCTTCGCAAATAATTCTGTAATTCTGAGAAACAGTATCCTATATTTAAAAGTATATCCAGAACTAAATATGTAAATACATTTGCATGACAGTGTTTTGTGGTATTTCTTTGAGTGTCTTGAATTTTGAATAGACAAATGAGTTACAAGAGTTAGATATATTTCCTCAAAGTTTTCTTCAAATTTAAGTTAACTAATTAATGCAATGTTACTGTACATGTAATCCTTATGAGAGACTGTAATCATGAAATTTGATGCAAATATGGGATTATCTGAGAGAACATGTCACCAAATAATGCTTTATATCCAAATAAAAAAAGGATAGGGCACTCTCTCTCTCTCTCTCTCTCTCTCTCTCTCTCTCTCTCTCTCTCTCTCTCTCTCTCTCTCTCTCTCTCTCTCTGCTGGCTAGTACAGTGGTAACGTGCTGGCTTCGCATTCACGAAGTCGAAAGATCGGTTCCCGTCCAAGACCGAGAGTTTAAGCTGTTTCATGGCAGGTACTGCTGTGGTTGGACACTACAGTGGGGGGTTGGGGCTTGCCCCGGCTGACGAATACCCATTGTATAATGGAAATAAAGGTTTATTATTATTATTATTATTATTATTATTATTATTATTATTATTATTATTATTATTATTATTATTATTATTATTATTATTTTTTTATTATTATTATTACTCTCTCTCTCTCTCTCTCTCTCTCTCTCCTCTCTCTCTCTCTCTCTCTCTCTCTCTCTCTCTCTCTCTCTCTATTTTTATTACATGAATTTCACACACTAGTGAAGTTTTAAGTTCATGAGAGATTATCTACATCCCACCCGAGGGAATAGAATAAACAACAACAAACAAATGATGGGGGAAGGAGGGAGACTGTTGGAATCTAAGGGGGGGGGGAGGAACCCCTCTGAAATCCAAAGAGGAGGAAACCCATTGGGACCGAATAGGAGGGATCACATTGGAGTACAGAGTAGGGAACCTTTAGTAACCAAAAGAGGAGGAAGCCCATAGAAACCCAAAGAGGAGGGATCTTGATAGAATCCGAAAAAGATGAAGCCCGTTGGAGCCCAGAGTTAAGAAATCCCGTTTAATCCCAATATGTAAGGAACCCATTTGAACCCAGAGAGGAAGGCCGTTAGGATCTAAAGACGAGGAAATCCGTTTGAACCCAAAGTGAAAAAGGCTTCACTTCGGGTTCAAACAGGTTCCCTCATCACTTGGTTTCAGCCTCGTTGAACCAAATGATGAGGGAATCTGTTGGAACCTAATAAGGAGGAAACCCACTAGACCCCAGATAGAAGGAGTCTGTTGAAGTCTACAAAGGAGAAATATAGTAAGAACCCAAAGGAGGATGCCATTGAAATCCAAGAGGAGGAAGCCCGTTGGGTCCCAAAGAGAAGGGGTTCATTGGAACACAAAGAAAAGGGGATCTGTTGAAACCCAATGAGGAGGCCAATTGGTTCTCAAAGAAGTGGTATCCCAATGAAATCAAACCAGGAGGAGGCATATTTGGACCCAAAGAGGAGGGAGCCAGTTGGAACCCAAATAGAAGGGAGCTCGTTGAAACCCAAAGAGGAAACCTGTTGAAACCAATTGAGACGGAAGCAGCTGGGTCCCAAAGAGGAGGAAGGCCGTTGAAACGTGAAGCGGGAAAGTTCACTGGGACAAAAAGAGGATCCCGTTGGAACTCAAAGGCGAGGAAGCTTCATCGGTACCCAAAGAGGAGGAAGCCTGATGGGACCTAATAAGGTGGGAGCCATTTGAAACCCAGAGATGAGGAAATCCGTTCGAACCAAAAGAGGAGAAACCCCTTAGGACCCAAAGAGAAGGACTCCCGTCCAGACCTAAAGAAGAGGAAGACTGTTGGGAATTAAATGATGGGAGCCTATTGGAACCCAGAGGAGGGAATACGATAAGACTAAAAGAGGAAGAAACACCGATGGAACCTAGAGAGGAAGGGGCTTGCTGGAACCCAATGATAAGCTTCCTGTTGGTACACGAAGAGATGAAAACCCATTGGAATCCAATGAGGAGGAGACTAACTGGCACTCAAATAGGTGGAAGCCCACTGGAATCCAAAGAGGAAGAAGCCTGAAACCCCTTTGGGACACGAAAAGGAGAAAACGAGTCAGAACCCAATGAGAGGTAACCCCCTCGAAATCCAAGGAAAATGAGGCCTGTTGGATCTCTAGGAGGAGGTTGCCCTTTAGTACTCAAAGAAAGTGGAGCCCATCGGACCTCAGAGAGGAGGAAATGCATTGGAAGCCAAAGAGACAGAGACTTGTTAGAACCATAGGAGGTAGGAGACAGTTGTAACCCAAAGGAAAGGGTTTCGTAGGAATGCAAAGAGAAGAAAGTCTGTTGGAGCCAAAAGAGGATAGAGTATGTATATAAGCAAAGGCAAGGAGTCCCATTGGAACTTATAGAGAAGGAAGCTATTGGGACCCAAAAAGTAGGACCCCTTTGGAATCCAAAGAGGAGGGATACCGTTCGGACCATAAATGATGGGAATTCCCTTGGAGCCCAAAGACGAGGGGTCCCGTTGAAACTCAAAGAGGAATTAGTCCGTTGAAACCAGAATAAGCCCGTTGGAACGCAAACAGAAGGACCCCTGTGGTACCCAAAGAGAAGAACACCCGCTAACACCCAAGGTAACCCATTGTAACCCAAAGAGGCGGGAGTCCATAGGAGCCTATAAACGACAGGGCCAACTGGAACACAAAGAGAAGGATACTCGCTGGAAAACAGGGCAGGGAATCCGTTCAGACCCAAAATGGTGGAAATCACTTGGAACTTAGAGAGGAAGAAGCCGGATAAAACAGAGAGAGGAGAAGGCCCACTGACCCGATGTTTAGGACACCAGTTAGAACACCGTTGGAACCCAAAGAGAAAGAAACCCGTTGGAACCCAAAGAGGAGGAAACCAGTTGGAACCCAGGTTGAGACAACCCTGTTGGAACCCGACACCCTTTTTGCAAAAGACGTAAACACAACTAGGGAATCCGAATGGTAAAAAGAGGCAGTTTAATGTGTTCGGAGAAAATCTAAAAGAGAAGAGAGTAAAAGAAATGACCAAATACAAGGATAAAAAAGAAAGAAAGAGATGTGGGATTTAAGCAGGAATCGGGAGAAAATACAGAAAAGAAGAAGAAGAAGAAGAAGAAGAAGAAGAAAAAGAAGAAGAAGAAGAAGAAGAAGAAGAAGAAGAAGAAGAAGAAGAAGAAGAAGAAGAAGAAGAAGAAGAAGAAGAAGAAGGAAAAAAAATATAGCAAAATACAGATCAAGAGGAAATACTGTAAATGGGCCATAACGGGAGACTAGTATTCAAAGAGAAAGAGAAGAGTACCTCGAAAATGTAATAAAACCATTGCATTTTTTTAAAAATCTGTATTTAAATGATTTTCATGAGGCTTGCGTGTGCAGACACTCTTTAATTTGCAGGAAAAGGCATAATTACAGTCTCACACATGAATATATTCAATAATATTGAATTAATTACTAAACTTGAAAATAACGAAAATTACGATAAAAGAAGGGTGAAACACATGTGCTTGATCATAATAATCATGACGCTAAAGTTAAATCACGAAGTCCATTGGGGGAACAGGCGTGTAACACTATCTTTACACCTCATATCTCAATAAAACAAAAATAATCACGTCCGTTCTGTAGCGTTTCTATAATATAGCTTACGTCATGATACGTTATCCGAATTGCAAATGTCTGATTTAAAAATAAACTCTCTATAGCACATCTGGTCTCATATATATATATATATATATATATATATATATATATATATATATATATATATATATATATATATATATATATATATGTAAGTGTGTGTGTGTGTGTTTCTGCATTTGTGAATTAACATTGCAACATCATTATATTCTGATATTATGTTGTCACTAATCTTTAATTAAGCTGAGAATGCGAAAAACTTATCTCTTTAAAGTTAATGAGAGTATATCATCTGCGACTATTTCATGTAACACAAAGAATGCATTAAAGTACAGCACTAGTTAACACTTGATATAAATACGGTGAGTTATATAATGTAAAGTAAACAGTTTTCTAGCAGAAGAAGTTCCATGAGCACATGTTCCCATGAACAGTTATTGGTATAACTAAGGGCATACACTCAGGGTAACGATTACATTTGCCATAACAAGTCCTTCGCAAGAAGGCAACCGTCCTAGCCCTTAGTAGAAAAGGGAGTTCGAGACGTAAAACCGAATCATCAAAGGAAATATAAGTCCTTATAATGATACATAGAATCAACTGCTATATAAGGCGAAGTATTTTGCACAGGAATATTAGGTATGATGATGAAAACATTTGCAATACTTTAGTTACTAAAGATACTGATCCTCCACATATCTAAAGGTTTACTCTCACTCTGAGGGAAGCCACTGCCCTTTCCTTGAGAATCCCAAGAGGTTCTGATAAAGATATGCCGTAAGAGCTAACCTGGGTGGTCGAACGAATTACTTAATAGCATTCATCGGAATTTGAATAACAGTAATAATAATAATAATAATAATAATAATAATGATAATAATAATAATAATAATAATAATAATAATAATAAAAATAATAATAATAATAATAATAATAATAATAAAAAAAGAATAATAATAATAATAATAATAATCTCTAGTTATTCATTAAATATTTCCTGTCGGTATCCTCTACAAAGTTCTCACACACTCTCCTTCCTTCTCTCCAGTTCCCATGTCAGTCATTTGGAGTTTTTTGTACCATCTAATGCTAATAAATTAGGCTGAATTGTGAAAGTTCTCGCCCATTTCTACCTATAGGGGAGTAACCCTGTGATTATGGGAAAATGTCTTATTTGTCTTTGTAAAGTGTTTGTTTTCTTGTTTTGTACTTTATATGTGGTATGCTTAACATTTTTTTTTGTTAGTTTAAATTTTTTTTTGTTTTCTTGATATGTCTGTTATTCTTGTCCATTCTTCCAGTAGGGGAGTAACCCTTGGATTAGGAAGATAATGTTAACTTAATTCTTGTTTTCTTGTTTATAAGTTTATATTTTGTTATATATGACTGGTTTAGCGTTTCTCTTCGTTATTCTGAAGAGGATATAATCTTCTCCTGGGTGTAAAAATAACAATAATAAATATGACTTTAATACATCAAAGAGAAGCGACATCTTCAATATTTGTCTGTCATTCTAAAGTGACAAGAGGAAGCAATTCAACTCTGGCGGCTATAGGTGCCTACCAATCTGTTTTGTCTGTCATTCTCCAACTACTTTTTACCTGCCGGGGGTCGGTGCACAGGGGGCCTAATTAAAGACCTGGGCCCCCAACAGACCCAAGAATCAATGATTGGGGAAGACGGTAATTGGGCAGTACCTTTTCCTCTCCCTTCATCTTTCTTACACCGATACACTTTTTTTCTTCTTTATTCATCTTCTCTCCCCTTCCTCTGTAAGTTATGGATTCCTAACTCACAGCTCTAGCGAGGGTTGATCCACTAAAGTGCGTGGAAAACGGCCACTAATTTACCATAATTGAGTTACAAGAATCATCATTGGTGAGTCCATACCTCACGCATAGGCTCCACCCACTCTCATATCATTGGCTGCTGCTTCTAAGGATCCCGGGAAATGGGCGGAGTCTATACGCCCAGACGAAAATATTGGGGGAGGAACTACGATTCTCTCCCTCCCCCCTTTCTTGAAGTCAAAGTCATGGTGTCGGATGAAACCACTTGTCACTTGTTCTTGAACCTTTGGCCAGAGGAGGTCAGTGCAGTGAAGATGAGTTTAGTAGGAGGGTATTCCATGCCCCAGACATATGGGCACGCCGCCATGGGCACTGCTACCCCATCCCACGAAGCCTTTTATTCGCCATATTATTCACATCCTAGTCCCCCTGGGCAAGCTCTCTACTCGGGATGGGGCTACGCTCCCCCAGGGTATACTTCGAGATATTCCCCAGAGGTAGCGATGGCGTGTCAGGAATACGGAGTCTCCGGAGGTTTTGTGGTGGGGCCTGGCTCGCCCCATGACCTTGGGGTCGGCGACTACACCATCGAAATGGTCGACGGCTGCGGGAGGGTCGTCAAGCGTCGGACTTGCGCCAACAAAAAAGAACGCCGAAGGACGCAGAGTATCAACAACGCCTTCGCCGAATTGCGAGAATGCATCCCAAACATTCCTGCTGATACCAAACTCTCCAAAATCAAAACCCTGAAGTTGGCTACCTCCTACATCGCCTACCTCATGGAGGTACTCCACAGCGAAGATTCGCAATCCCAACAACAACAACAACAGCAGCAACCACAACCTCCACAACCCTTTCCTGCAGAATTAAAAGCACAACAGGCGACAACAGTTACAACCAGGACGACAACACAAACTCACACAAACAACCGACATGAAAAGGTAAGGATCTCTTTTTTTCTTTATATGTATATGTTTTAAGAGGTGTAAAAATAGATTAGTAATAAGTAAATGGCATATGTTTACATTCACACCTCCTAAGAATGAAATTGAAATACAAAACACTGAAAAAACAAAACAAAAGAAATAACCAAGAAACAATGATATTATTTATTTATACGTTTATTGACTTGATTGAGCTAACATTTGATGAGATTTTTCCTAACTGGGGGTTTGAAAGCAAACATTTACCAAATAAATAAATAAATAAATGAGCAAATGAGTAATAAATAAATACAATTAAAAACCTCCATGTCTGCATTTTTATTCATGTTATAATAAAAATTTTATGGATTTATTGTTTTATTTTAATAATTTATTTTATTTGATTTATATTTATTTATTCATTTACTTATTTACTGGGTAAATGCTTACTTTTTCATCCACAGTAAGGAAAATAATTCGAGGAATTTATTCTAATATTAGGTTAGGTCTGGTAATGTTAGTTAGCTTGGTTCCTCCCCGTTGAAGGAGCAACTTGTTATATTCGAATTATTATTTAGTTGCTGTATATATTCTTTCAGTGTTTTATCAACTCATTAGGGGTGTGATAAAAAATATTTAAGTTCTATTTTGTTCACATACATCACTGAAAAGTGACTTTGGCGTCGTACATATATACTCGACAATGATTTTTTTTCATTGCTGCAGAAGAAAATAACCCACATTTGCATTTCACTTTATTTAATGTAATTTCTTAAAGTCAGACTGAAATTCAGCAAAATCATCCACCAATTTCAAAAATATCATTAAATGACTTGGATAAAAGTAATCAGTAATTTTACCTTCAAAATTATATGCACACAGGCAGTACAAGAAATATTGCCGTCTTTTTATACAAAAACCATAGGTGATAACTCTTGTATACTGCTAAAAGCACAGGTAAAACTATTTTAAACATTATAATCACAGGAAATACATTTTATTAAGCTAAACACAAGGAATAATGCTCTTTACGCTAATATCACGGGCAATACTTCTTTTCTCAATGTTAATATGGCTGACGAAACTTCTCTTTTATGTTAAAATCATTAGCATTTTTTTATGCTAAACTCACAGGCAATGATGATTTTCTATAGGTTAAAATCATAGGCAAAGCTAATTTTTATGCTAAACTCACAGATAATGCTGATTTTCTATAGATTAAAATCATAGGCAAAACTAATTTTTATGTTAAACTCACAGGCGATGCTAATTTTATATAGGTTAAAATCATAGGCAGAGCTAATTTTTATAATAAAACCGCAGTCTCTACTTTTCTTTATGCTAAAAATAATAACTTCAAGTAACCATCATATGAAGAAAAAATTACATAAAAAGTATGATGTATTTGTTTGTTATAATTTGCAGTCTTTGCTGGTTTTGAAGTACAAATGTAACGCCTTATATTAGTAGTTTTTTCCTCAAGATCTCTTGAAATATTTGGTACTCCACGTGCAATGAAGCTAAATTGCTTCTACTTCCAAATATACACTGTTTATGAGTAAAAAAAAAAACCTTCCATAATATAAAGATAAAAACCCTAATACAAAAGTAAAATATTAATATTAGTAAGTTGGGAGGACTTGCGGGTAGAAAAAAAAAATACGGAACTGTAAGGTTAAACCATGTGCAAAGCTGATGAATACAATATTAGAACCAAAGTTGATCGCTTTTTTCTTCCAAATTACACGAAAATAAACCAAATCCTAAGAACAAAGGCCGGAGATTTTCCTGCGCTTATTAAGGCAATACCTTTTACGCCTTTTTTTTTTCTTTTTAATCTGTACATGAAAAAATGCGTACGCAGGAACTCCATCTGATACATAGGTGCTTATTTCTACATTATAGATTCTTGTAATATTCATAATTTAATATTGACTATAATCATAATTTTATTCTATGCAATAATTATAAATTAAATTTTTCTATACTGAAAGAGAACATTGTGTTTCATAACGTAAAGCTAGGCATCAAACTTACTATATTAATCTAACTAACTGTAACAGTCCAGATGAGAGAATGAAATTGAATAATGTTATGTTTATTTTCTGGTTATTTTTACCAATTATTATGTAATACAAAGCTAAAAAAGAAGTTTTGTATATTAGTAAAATTAAGCACAACTGTAAAATTCAAGTAAGCAACTATACAAACAAATATGTAAGATGTAAACAAAATGTAAGACAAGGTCATCTCTCACTCATAAGGTTGAACATAGTAATAAAACAGAACATATTTTATAACTTCTACAAAATCTAAACATCCGCTCCAACAGACACTCAAACCTGAGCTTGATTCTCTGCATTTCTACAGTTTATTTTCATAATTACTTTTGTGCTTCAACACTGAGAAATTAAACGTCTTAACTGAGCATCTGAATATCAATCCTAAATTCTATATCACACATTAAAATATATTTATACGGC
>JAXCGZ010007586.1:0-10000 GCA_037179515.1 Halocaridina rubra
ATATATATTGAAAGACGAATACCTTACGGTGTACACACTGAAGCTGTTAAGTTGGGGGAGAGAAGCCACCTCAGCTCTGTACCAGTACCGAGCTCAGATCAATGGTTGATCTCAGAAATGGCTTTATTCGTTTTTTGTAAAATCCTTGAACCAACCCCATACAAAATACAGTCTCCGAGCGGCTAGTGAAAAACAGAGACCCAATATGGACACTGGAGAAGCTATTGAAATAGGAAGTGTATTTCACTCTCTCCATTCATGTGTTTCCCACCTTTTGACGCCCTTTGTATACCGGAAACAGTCAATCAATAACTAGTTTCCGGTCCTTGTCCCTTGACCAAAGCACGTCTGGCGGAGGGGAAGCTTCGTATTATTATCATTATTATTATTATTATTATTATTATTATTATTATTATTATTATTATTATTATTGATTATTATTATTGTTATTATTATTATTATTATTATTATTATTATTATTTTCATTATTATTATTATTAGTATTATTACTATTAATCCTACTACTACTACTACTACTACTACTACTACTACTATTATTATTATTATTATTATTATTATTATTATTATTATTATTATTATTATTATTATTTTTATTATTATTATTATTATTATTATTATTATTATTATTATTATTATTATTATTATTATTATTATTATTAATATTATTATTATCATCAATACTAATATTATTAGCGAAGGTTATAATACCCCCATCTGATGGAGGCAGTAATCTCCGAAAGTATAGGAATGACTTAACCACACCAAAAAATACAAAAAATATAAACATATCCGAAGAGATGTGAGCGTCGTTAAAATCTTGTTTAAGACCTAGCATGTAAAATTCATATTAAGCACTTACACACACACACACACACACACACACACACACACACACACACACACACACACACACACACACACACACACATCTATACAAGCACACACTAGTCAGATAAACTAGTTCAAATCCAACACAACTGCTCAGTGTGGACTAGAAATCTTAACAAAAATAACTGCGGGATCTCCAGAGACCAAATTAAAACCAACTTAATATGTATCAAAGATCTTATAAAGCATTCATCAAAATCACATTATAAAGTCAGAGAACGACAATTTTTGTCAACATGTAAGAATGTATTTGGGTCAGCAGAGTTGTATTTATACAGAAGACGTCAAGATTATAATTGGACCGACCAGTAAGTTCAGGGCTTTCTAGGCGAGGGTACTACAAGTGTCCGTTTAGTGACTTGGGGTACGTTTTGGGCATTTGCTTGTTACTTCGTGAACTTCATTTGTTTGTTGTTGTTGTTGTTGGTGGTGGTGATGTGCTTTTGTTGTTGGTGATGCTGCTTGTCATTGTTTGCATCACTACAAATCCTTGTGCAAATGGAGATGAACACAGACAAGTTTGAGCTGGGGAATTAAGGGTGAATGCCCTTCCTCACGCTTATATATGGATTTACTTACTTGTATATACCTAATTGAACTCACGGAAAAGAGCACTATGCTTGTAACTCCCCGTCTCCTGTTCGATTTCATTTATTTACTCACTAAAACATCATATCTCTTCTTAAAGCTATGAATGCATGTAGCATTTACTGTTTCTTTACGCAGTAAATTCCAGTTACCAATTATACTTACACTATAAAAGTACTATATGTATGTATGTATGTATGTATGTATGTATGTATGTATGTATGTATGCTGATGTATGTATGTATGTATGTATGTATTTACCACATCCCCATAAGTGAAAAACTGATACACTGAGCTATCACACTAAGTCATACGGGGGGGGGGGAGCTCAGTAGTTACAGTGCTTAACGAGGAAATTGACAAACTCATGTTCGATCCTACTGCGAGGCGTTAGGAAGGTAATACAACCTAAATTCCCAAGCGCCAAATAGCCTGTGTCCATCTCAATTCATGTGGATTAATAGTGATAAAAGTACTATATGTATGTATAAGTTATGTATAAGTTACTATTAATGTTGAATAACCATTGTACAAAATGGAAATAAATGTTTTGATTTGATTTGATTTGATTTGATAAATTAAATGAAAAAAAAATCTTGGAAATGAATGGGTTCTCTCAAGTGAGGAGCTGACCGTCCTCTGTCTCCCTTAAAGCATTTTCTCTTTCTTTTTATGCATATATGGAGAGAGGAAACAAGAATACACCTCCGTGTTCCCCTGCTACTCGTAAGAGTCAAACAAATGAGATGGAGCGAGGGGATCATCTATCCTTAGATTAGACATGGGATACACTCTGATCAGACTTGTGAAAGAATCCGTTACATTCCTGGCATTGGCATTGGATAGGATAGGATAGGTGGGGGAAGAATAGTGACGGCATCGAGTGAACTCTCTTAGCCCTATTCAGGGTGTCATCACTGGGGAGAGGGGGATAAAGGATGGGAATGATTGGGGGGATAAGCACGAAATTTAAGGAAGTAAGAGATGAATAGAGAGGGGCAAACCCTCGTGCTAAGTTTTTGTTAGATATAATTCTACTGGCCCAATATGACTTTGTTCAGTTATAATTTAGTAATGATGAGGAGATTTTGGAGATTTTACTTTATTTAGTATAAATAGGTTCTGGTGGATTTCCTGAAAAGACTGGAGAAATTCTTCTCCACTAGTCATGGTCATTGATAAATTCGTATTCTAAAGTGTTTAAAGCATTAGTTTCTTGAAGAAATTCTTCAAAGTCGATTTCCAATTTACCCCAGGTTTTGGATGCTAGTTTAAAAATATAAGTATTAATTGGTTCGACTTTAAGGGTCTTATAAATTTCTTCCATTCTCTCTATGTATGGTGGAGTTTCAGAGAGAATTCTTCTTAAATTTAAATTTTGGATAGCTTGGAGACTTAAAAGGTTACGTTTTGATAAGATGCAATTTGGTTTTCCTTGATTTCGTATCATGTGTGGCTTTGTTATCAACATTATGATCCAGGGGCAATACCCTAAGTTCTATATCCTTACTGCTAAGAGAAGTGAGAGAGAGAGAGAGAGAGAGAGAGAGAGAGAGAGAGAGAGAGAGAGAGAGAGAGAGAGAGAGAGAGAGAGAGAGAGAGAGAGAGAGAGATTTTAAATTATTCAGATAACTGTACATGGGGACATGTGCACATGGGCACTCTCAGTGATATTGCAGTTGTTAACCATTACAATCTATATGGTTATGTATAAACAAAATATTAATAGAATTTGTGATTAATTTTAAATATCATAGCAAGTAATTGATAATAAAATATAGGGTAATAATTGACTGATGCCAGAGGAGCACTCTGCAATTATTAATTAAGAGTAATATTATTATGGTTTACATGTATTAATAGCAGATGAGCACTCTGCGATTATTAATTAAGAGTAATATTTGTAACAATATTTCCAATAGCCCTTGTTGAGTGCTATCATTTGTTAAACTTCCACTTTTCCACAGTACTACTGCAGACAATTTGAAGCAGATATAGAATAACAATTTTCAGGTTAGAGTAATAAGTAGGTACATATACATATGCATGCATTAATTAGATGAGTAATAGAAATGCCACTGGAGCTTCATAGTCATACATATCAAGGAGAGAGAGAGAGAGAGAGAGAGAGAGAGAGAGAGAGAGAGAGAGAGAGAGAGAGAGAGAGAGAGAGAGAGAGAGAGAGAGAGAGAGAGAGAGAGAGAGAGAGAGAGAGAGAGAGAGAGAGAGAGAGAGAGAGAGAGAGAGAGAGAGAGAGAGAGAGAGAGAGAGAGATTGTGGTATTCATTTCAGCAAAAGGAGTTATTCGTCCTTTCCGCAGATAAAGATGCATGTATGCATACTCATACACATCATTGTCATCTGAGGGTAACACAATAAAGGAAGCATGTAATTAATCACATATACGTACACATATAACCCAAAACATACATACATACACATAAACACAGCACCATATAATGGAAGAGAAATTTGGAAGGAAAAGATAGAGAAAGACTGAAAGCCCTTCCCCTTCTCTACCCTTCAAATTATGTACATGAGAGAGAATTATGTCAGCTTAATCCATTATTACTATTAATATTACCATTGCTGTTACTAGCATGATTATTATTATTATTATTATTATTATTATTATTATTATTATTATTATTATTATTATTATTATTATTATTATTATTATTATTATAATTATTATTGATTATTATTATTATTATTATTATGATGATGATGATGATGATGATGATGATGATGATGATGATTATCATTATTATTATTATTATTATTATTATTATTATTATTATTATTATTATTATTATTATTATTATTATTATTATTATTATTATTATTATTATTATCATTATTATTATTATCATTATTATTATTATTATTATTATTATTATTATTATTATTATTATTATTATTATTATTATTATTACCACCATCATCATTACTGCAGCTTTTGTATATAGATAGAGTTACGAATCAAAAGTAGTAATTATTGATACAAATAGACATGCACATACATATATATACATGTATATATTTGCACACTCACATATAAATATATATGAGCTCCTGAGGGAGGGGGTTAGAATACTTCCTCCATGTTCCCCTGCGTGCCGTAAGAGTAGACCAAGTGGGGCGGAACGAAGGGAATGAGAGACCCCCTCTGTACTTTTTCTTTCCAGAAAGTCAGAGCATTATTCCTTTACTCAGCCACTAACCTTATAAGGGGAAAAGTGGCTTATGTATATAAAAAGACATATGAGAGAGAGAGAGAGAGAGAGAGAGAGAGAGAGAGAGAGAGAGAGAGAGAGAGAGAGAAGGTATTCCCTCCACCTCTTCCCCTCGAAGAGTCTTCTTAGATAGGGCACGACCACCAGCTGCCGGGTGGGCTGCAGTCTCACTGTCAAGGCGTGTAAACCTAAAAACGTCACTGATAAACTCAGTGAAAAGCTGCTGCCTTTTCATGACCAAACATGAACTTCAACTTTTATCTCTCTAACTATCTATCTATCTATCTATTTATCTATCTATCTATCTATCTATCTATCTATCTATCTATCTATCTATCTATCTATCTATATATATATATATATATATATATATATATATATATATATATATATATATATATATATATATATATATATATAATCAATAATTCCTCTTATAAGGGGGTGGCTGATTCAAAGCAAGCAACTTGACTCTCTGTTGGATTAAAATACAGAGGAAGATTCCCAGCCCCCTTTTCCCTCTTAATTTAGTCAACTATTACAACACGTAAGGGAACACGGAGGAGATATTCTTGCCATCTCCCCTCAAGTCATATTACCATAACAGTGACATAACAGGGAACTGGGACTTCCCTTCCCTTCGTATTTTCCTCCTCAAACAGTTAAGGTTATGCTTTGACTCGACCATTCCCTTGAAAATGACACTTGTTTACAGAGAGATATATTGAAAGCAAACGAACAATCAAGAGAGCAAATTTTTCATCAGGATAAACAAAGATTCTATAATCCACTGCCTGAGGTTATTATTGAGCTCAACAACACATATGCAATTTTATCACATTAAAGACAAGATAATGGACGTTTTGTTCTCATGATAGCATTTAATCTTTCAGACCACGACAGACATGACAACATGAGACGTTGCAAGAAGAAGAAGAAGAAGAAGAAGAAGAAGAAGAAGAAGAAGAAGAAGAAGAAGAAGAAGAAGAAGGGGAGGAGGAGGAGGAGAAGACGAAGAAGAAAAGAAGAAGACACAAGGAACTCCCAAGACAGCCAAGAATACAATCATGGGATAAACAGAAGTTAACATTGAACTACAAGGGCAATCTTTAATCTATAATATTTTAAGAATGTGTCTGTTTGTGAGTGTGTATCTCTCTCTCATATATATATATATATATATATATATATATATATATATATATATATATATATATATATATATATATATATATATATATATATATATATATATATATATATATATATATATATATATATGCATGTAATAATAATAATAATAATAACAATAATAATAATAATAATAATAATAATAATAATAATAATAATAAGAAGAAGAAGAAGAAGAAGAAGAAGAAGAAGAAGAAGAAGAAGAAGAAGAAGAAGAAGAAGAAGAAGAAGAAGAAGAAGAAGAAGAACAATTTGGAGCAAATAATCAGTTTAGTCACTGACAAATGTCTTAATGAGTTACAAAGTTATTTCATTTATATTTTTTTACCTCTTATACGCCACTATTAGTTCCCATTCGGGGATGGACAGAGACGGACTGAAACTTGGGAATTACGACTGGATGCCCTTCCTAAAGCTCTTCTGTGAGTCGAACGGGGATCTGTCAATTTCGAGTCAAGCATTCTATCAATTCGCTGCGACAGTCTCCTACATTTCATCCATATTCGGTCCCAAATATTTTATCCACATCTGAAATAGATATTTCAGCGATGCTAAACTCCGGAGATGAGTGACCTTGAACTCCCGACATCTTTCAACCAGATCTTCGGATGTTCCGACCACTTTTTTCGAGTCAATTTAAATCTTTATGATCTCAAGAATCATGTTAAAATTAATACTTAGGTAAATGCAACCTGTGTCTGGAACCATTACGAACAAAGAGTTAAAAGGAGCTATTTTTTTTCCTAGTTACATTGTTGTTGTAGTCTCCTTGGCAAAATGGTAGCGTCCCGTCACCGACTGAGGTTAGTAAGGGCATACACTCAGGGTAACGATTACATCTATCAACACAAGTCTTTCGCAAAAAGGCAACCGTCCTAGCCCTTACTAGAAAAGGGAATTCGTGACGTAAAAACCGAATCAATCATTGTTGCTTGGTAAGGAACTGTGGTAGCGCAGTGGTAGAACGCTAGAGTCGGAAGATTACTAAGGCGGGTTCGAGTCTACCTGAGGGAGATTGGAAGGGCATTCAGCCTTAATCCCTCAGCTCTAACCAGTCTGTCCACCCCATAATAAGGATTTTAATGTTGATACATAAAATGGCAAAAAGTAAGAGATTGACGAACATAAAAGTTGGTGGGAAATATGGAAGATAAACATAAAAAAGATGAAACGGCTGCAAAGAAGAGCCCATGTTAGATGGGAGAGGCTAGTGAGAAACAGCTACCCTATCTAAATATAGGATTAGCTTGATGATAATGTTAAGAAAGTGCAGTACAAACTTCTAAATTATATTTTTTTTACTTTGTTTTCTTTTTATCTCTACGTAGTTTAAAACTGCATAATCGGGAGTCAGAAAAATGTATGTATGTATGTATGTATGTATGTATGTATGTATGTATGTATGTATGTATGTATGTATGTATGTATGTATGTATGTATGTGTCATTAATTTGTCTAGCTTTTGCTAGCGTCTGATCTTGAGAAAACTTCACTTTAAATCATAATTAACAAACGCTCCACCCTTGGATCTAAGGACACCAACACTCTAAAACAAACAAACAAAAACCAAAATCAAGCAAATAATGTGTAATCATCTTGTCTCATTACGTCTCTAAAAGATTCCAGCAGGGTAACACTTTCTCTCTCGTAATCTCTCCCAGCCCTAAAACCACTTGCATAAGCAAAAAAACTCTCGCATAAATAACGAGGTAAATGGTGCAATTTCTTTGCAGACAAGTTTCGTAATCCCTCAGCTCTTTCGGGCTTTTCCAAAGGCTTCTGTAATTCTGTTTATTCCTTTTTTTCATGTGTGACACCAGGACAGGCAAAGAAAATTGTCCTCTTCGAGCTCGGGCACCAAATTGCTGAGAAAGAAAGAGGAACAGATATGGGGAATGTTGTGACTTGTCAGATGTGAAGGGATAGTAAGAGAGGTGCAGCGAAAATGGGGAATGTTGTGACTTGTCAGATGTGATGGGATAGTAAGAGATGTGCAACGAAAACGCCAGAATAGTCGATGTAGGTGTGGCCGTTTTATGCGTCTCTATTAATCCCTATTCAGTGGGTGGACAGAGAGATGTTGAAATTGGGGAATTAGGCTGGATGCCTCTCTTAGCACCCAGCGACGGGCTCGAACACAGGTTTATCATTATCTGAGTTGAGTGCTCTAACCACTACTTTACCGCGGTTTGTAAGTCTATTACAGTTATTTTTATTTCTCTCAAAGTACTGTACTTTTTTTTTTTTTTACAAATTTGTCTTTGTTTACATGGGGTGACTGTTCCACTCTTAGAAGCTTAGTGTATAGCAAAGGCTCAAAATCATCACAACCTGATGTGTTCCCTGACACTCTCTCTCCATTCATCCAGGCTTGGGATCTGCACACATCTGAACAGGCCTGCTTTACCAAGTGGCCTAGGGTCAAATCTTAAATGAACGAACAGCAAAACATGAGAGTTTTATCACTTATTATACCATATATATATATATATATATATATATATATATATATATATATATATATATATATATATATATATATATATATATATATAAATTCTTCACCCCAGGATGGGTGGAACGGGTCATAGAGGACCCGTAACATTATATCAATACCGACCTATCTCAAGGCACCTTTCTTTCATTAAAAGTTTTACAGTCTAATGTCCTTCCAGACACCAGCTCTGGGATTTTCACTCAGTTTCTATCTGACAAAAATTGACTTAAGCGAAAGAACCGCAAAGTAGGAGTTTCGTTTTACTTCTTAAGACGCGTCTCGTGTAGTCATTATTCACTCATTTAAATAACCTCTAAATGGTTTTAGATTGTCGCTTCCTCTTTACGCGGTAGCTGCTGAAACAGCTATATATCAGTTGCTCACCTCTTCCCTGTCTCGTTCCCGTGCATAATAAACACCCTGTCGTTATAAAAATGTACCTCTCGCGTGTATAGAAATTCTCATTTTCACCGTGAGCTTTCTTTCAGAGGTAAATTATATCGTTAAACTTTAAACGCTGATAATGAGTCCAGATTTGAAGTCCTTACAAGGAACTTGTTTATTTAGCGATTGAATTTTATTTATTAGGGAAATTACAGAGTTACTTTAAAGCCGGAGAAAAACTCGACATAGAAATGAATATCCTTGAAGGATGTTGAAGTCATTGGCTGACTTGGAAATAATAACCTGTTCATGGAAAAAGAATGTTTTCTTTTTCTTTTTCTTTTTTTTTTTTTACTACTTGCAACCTTGAGAGTTTGGTTGGTATTTCTTGTGGCTGACTCTCCATATATCTTCGAAATGTTTTCTCCGTTTTTCTAAAAGAGCCGTGGAACGAGTTCTCCTAAAACCGCATAGGCTCTGTTTTACTATATACTCAACATATTTAATCAATTGCACACAATGGCTGTTGTTCAAATCTATATAAACCCACAAGAGCAGGAAATGTTGAACTGTTGAGATACTGTAGATTCGATTGTGGAACCATACACTGGGGTTACTGAGCTTGATACAGGTTATGATAACTGTAGTCAAGGGACAGGCAATGTCCTTCTTTGAGAGAGATACAGTTGAGGCAGAAGTGAAAGGCAAGAAATATTGAACTGTTAAGATAATGTAGATCCAATTGTAGTACCATTCAATGGGTTTGTTGAAGCAGATGCAGCTATAGTAGTAGCAGTCATGGGAAATATAGGACGGAATATGGACATATTGTAGCTAATTAGTCTATATATTCAAGGGCTTATTTGAGAGATACAGGTACTGCAAGAGTTAAGGACAAATATTGCTGGACTGTTGAGATATTGCAGTTACAATTGTAGTTCCATTCATGGGAAGTGTTGAGACAGATACAAATGTAGTAGTGGTACTCAAGGGGCAGGGATTGCAGAACTGTTGAGTCTGTATTTAAAGTTGCGTTATTATTCAAAGGTTTCTTTGAGAGCGATACAATTGTCATAGGAGTGAAGGTTTACAATTGTAGCTCCATTCACGGGAATTGTTGAAACAGATACAGTTGTAGTAGTAATAGCAGTCAAGGGGCAGGAATTGCTGACCTTTAAAAGCCACTATTTCTCAT
>JAXCGZ010007586.1:17500-55000 GCA_037179515.1 Halocaridina rubra
TGCCTCACTGACAAAAAGTTGAAGGATTCCAAGTGAAGAGAGTTATGTTTCCTTAGTAGTTTCTCCATAACTTTGCAAACTATGCTGGTCAAGGAAACTGGTCTATAGTTCAGAGCAGTATCCCTCCTTCCCTTTTTGAAGATAGGTATCACATTTGCTTGTTTCCAGCATCTTGGAATCTCCCCCGACTCCAATGACTCCTTAAATATGATACTTAGTGCCACTGATATTGTGTTTGCGCATTTTTTAAGCACATGAGGGGATATGTCATCAGGACCTGTAGCTTTATGAACATCTAAATCCATCAGCGCTTTGCATACCTCTGTGGCTGTAAGGTTGATGTTCTCTAATACCGGCCCTTGAGCTTCTATCACTGCAATCTGAGGGGGTGGGGTATTTTCTACTGTAAATACTGACTGAAACTCCTTGTTCAATTCTTTGCAGATCTCTTCATCCATCTCAGTGATGCTTCCATTTGCTCTCTTTAGCCTTAAAACCTGTTCTTTTACCTTCAGTTTTCCTCTGATAAAGCTGTGGAAAAGCTTGGGATTTTCTTTAGCCTTCCTGGTGATGTCCCTCTCATAGTCTCTCTCTGCCTCTCTCCTTTTACTTAGGTAGTCATTTCTTGCTCTTTTGTAGGTTTGCCAGGCATTTATGTTTTTTCTCCTCCTATACCTTTTCCAGCATTTGTCTCTCCACTCCTTAGCTCTTTTACACCCATTATCGAACCATTTCTCTCTGGCATGAATTACACCTACTTTGGTGACAGGTATGCAGCAATCTACTATCTTCCCATATTTCTCACGAAAGATGTCATACATTTCTTGTACAGATTTGTTGTAAAATAAGGTTCTCCAGTCAATAACTGCAAAAAGCTCATTCATTTTGATGTAATCTCCTTTCCGATAGTTCCTCCTCATGTCCTCAGTGCCTCTACTCTCAGGAAGAATATCTTCAATGATATACTCCATCAACAACACACAGTGGTCACTCTCTCCAATTGGTGGTTCATACTCAATTTTTTCAATATCCAACACATTATCTGTGAACACTAGATCAAGTAGTGATGGCTCATCCCCACCCCTGGCCCTTGTTGGTTCCATTACATGTTGGTGTAGGAAATTCCCTTGTACGCAATCTAGGAATCTTGCCCCGAATGAGTCCTCACCACTGTGTGGGTCAAGATTTATCCAATCTATCTCTTTATGATTAAAGTCTCCCATAATCAAAATCCTACATTTTTTTTCCTGTGCCATGTTAACAACTGAGTTTATGACTTCAATAGTACCTATATGACTTTCCTCATAAACTTCAAGCCTATTTTAGTTCCTTGGTGGGTTGTATACAACAGTTATTATAATGCTCTCTGACCCAGTATTTATGCGAGCAACAAGAAATTCCTTGAACTCACTTTCTATAGCCAAGTTTATTTCTTCGACTTGAATCCTTTCACTTATGAGCAGTGCTATCCCTCCACCAGTCCTCTCAGATCTTTCAACCCTTAGTATTCTGAAACCCTTAGGAAAAACTGTGACACTGTTTATGTCCTCACTCAACTTAGTCTCTGTAATTGCTACTATATCTGCCTTACTGTTGTGAATCCTATCTTTTAATTCTACTGCCTTACCACGTGTGTGTGTGTGTGTGTGTGTGTGTGTGTGTGTGTGTGTGTGTGTGTGTGTGTGTGTGTGTGTTTGGGCGTAAATGTAAATTGGCATGTATGCATGTGTGTGTATGGGAGTGAATTTTAGTTTGCACGTGTGCATGTTTGTGTATAGGCGTGAATGTTAGTTTGTATGTGTGCATATTTCTGTATGTGCGTGTGTGTATGTGTGTATGCATGTGTGTGTGCGCATGTATTTGGCATGTTTATGTGAGTGTTTCTTTCCATGCTTGCATTTTTAGTAAATTCCAACATATTTTCGGTCACCATTTCCAAATGTAAATACCCTTCGAAAAGTTCACGTTTCTATCATAATATTTCGAAACACGTACAATTATTACCTGTGAAAATGAGAACTATATAAAAAGAAAATCCTATCCGTTAGGTTCAGAATAAAAAATAAGGTTTTTAAACTTTATGGTAGTTTAAAAGAAGAGGAAGAAAAAAATAGTGTGAAAGGGGACCTTTTTTTTCCTTTTATTACGCTGGCATTTAAATATTCGGTATTACGTGGTTTTCTTTTAACCCCCCCCCCCTCTCTCTCTCTCTCTCTCTCTCTCTCTCTCTCTCTCTCTCTCTCTCTCTCTCTCTCTCTCTCACACACACACACACACACACACACACACAGAAGGCAGATCAACAGTAACAAACTTATTAGAATTTTATGATGAGGTAAGCCAAATCTTACAGGAAAGAGAGGGCTGGGCAGATTGCATATTCCTAGACTTCCAGAAAGCGTTTGACACTGTTCCACATGGGAGACTTATTAGGAAGCTGAAATCAATGGCTAGAATAGGTGGAAATGTTTTGGAATGGATAAAAACTTACTTAGAAGGAAGGAAACAGAGGGTTAGAGTAAGACACTCAGTGTCTGAATGGAGAAGAGTTAGTAGTGGAGTTCCACAGGGTTCAGTTTTAGGGCCACTTTTGTTCCTTGTATATGTAAATGACCTACCAGAGTCTGTAAATTCATTCATGAATATGTTTGCAGATGATGCAAAGATTGTGAAGAAAGTAAAAAACGAGAACAATGGTAGAGAACTTCAGGAGGATCTAAATAATCTGCATGAGTGGTCAGAAAAGTGGCTAATGAAATTCAATACTTCAAAATGTAAGGTAATGAGAATGGGTACAAGTGCAAGAAGGCCCAAGCTTGACTACTCGGTGGCTGGAGTACAACTTCAAGAGACAGGAAATGAGAGAGATCTAGGAGTAAACATACTGGCAGATTTGTCTCCAGAAATACATATAAATGGCATAGTAATGGCAGCATATGCATTCTTATCAAATGTAAGGGTAGCCTTCAGGCACATGGACAAGGAAGTGTTCAGAAATATTTATGTAACCTATGTGAGGCCAAAACTCGAATATGCAGCCCCCTTTTGGAATCCGCACTTGAAAAAGCACATAGCTAAGCTTGAAAAAGTTCAAAGACATGCCACGAAACTGGTGCCAGAAATACGCAATCTCAGTTATGATGAGAGGCTGAGGGAATTAGACTTACCATCACTCGAAGCTAGAAGAGTGAGGGGGGGATATGGTGACAGTCTTTAAATCCCTTCATGGTTATGATAGAGTGGATAGGGATCGATATTTTGATATGGCTGGCTCTAGAACTAGAGGTCATAGTTTGAAGCTTCGTAAGAAAACTTCTTCGCAGGATGTAAGGAAATACTTTTTCAGTGTAAGAGTAGTTGATAATTGGAATTGGCTAAGCGAGGAGGTAGTTAATGCTATCTCAATCCATAGTTTTAAGGACAGGTATGATAAGTATCACTAAGTATAAAATAGAACCGATCAGGACGCGGAAGATACGATCTTTGGGCTCTTTCCCGTAAACACAATTAGGTAATCACAATTAGGTAATCACAGAGACGGGAAGATACGAGCTTTGGGCTCTTTCCCGTAAACAAAATTAGGTAATCACATACAGAACAGAAACATACAACATAAGAACATAAGAACATAAGAATAGAGGACACTGCAACATGCCTACTGGCACACACGAGGCAGCTCCATTTTTGAAATGTATTTTCAGCATGTCTAACCTATTCTATTCTACTTATTTATTCTATTTTTCTTTTTATGATTTTTCTAATAAGCACTAACCTATTCATGAGCAGAAGGCATCTTTATAAGATGTCTGTGTTAACTTATAAGTAAAGACAGACAGACAGACAGACAGACAGACAGACAGACAGATAGATAGATAGATAGATAGATAGATAGATAGATAGATAGATAGATAGATAGATAGATAAAGAGATAAAGAGATTTAGATAGATAGATAGATAGATAGATAGATAGATAGATAGATAGATAGATTGATTGATTGATTCGTTTATTGAGAGAGAGAGAGAGAGAGAGAGAGAGAGAGAGAGAGAGAGAGAGAGAGAGAGAGAGAGAGAGAGAGAGAGAGAGAGAGAGAGAGAGAGATTGGTACGGGAGGGCGACTCTTCCTCTGGAAATGTTGTGGGTTAGTTCCAGAGCTTTAAAGGTCACACCTGGTCGACCACAACCAAATCCTTCGGAGGACTCATTCCTTTCCTCTAGTCTCCGTCAACTACAGCACCATCTCCTCCTGCCTTTCCAGCGTCTTGTGATTTCTAATAACATCAAACCCCTTTCAGTATATTTCGCTCAATTCTTACTTGAAAACAGGACTCTTGAGCATTAAATATCCTTCTCCAAAACCCTTTTTTCTTTCAAGAATTTTATAATTCTTAAAATCTTATAGCACAAAAAATAAGTTTTCAAACATTCATTCAAACCCAGCTTGCTACATGAAGACTGCATTATGGAAAAGAGATTCGAATACTAGAGACTTGTCGAAGTCCAAAGAAACGAGACTGGAGACTGACAAATTAAATTCCTCAGGCAAAACATGGAAATGTTTAAAGAAATCCTCATTTATCTATATACAAACAAAGCCAAGATGCCCCTTATAAAGAGGGAAGCAAAGTAAAAGATAATAACTCGAACAATTGTGAGAAGGAAAAGATAAAGGAGGGGCATCACAGTCTTCTCTCGCCACCCCCTTTTAGTGAACTTTACCACAAGCAGGAGATCAAAGAGGAGGTACTTCTTCCCCCACCCCCTGCCATTCTCAGAGGACAAAAAAAATCAGATATTCAAAAGGTAACCTGTAAAACTAAATCCCTCAGTCCCTGACCTGATGCTATTTATGTTTTTGTATACAAAATTTTGGACCATCATTATCCTAGCTGGCTATTTGATTTAAAAACAGTCAGGGATGTAAGGGGAACCAACACAAGACACAGAAGTTAGCTCTTTATTAAGAGAACAAACACAGAAGCAGGTTCAAAGATGATCACTATTAAAGGGCCAACACTCTGGAACAATATTCCAGAGCATCTTAAAAATGCATCCTCCTTCACAGCTTTCAAAGGCAAACTATATGGTTTTCTTTTGGACAAATAGTTGTTGCTCACACATAAACTAAACTTAAGGATTTAATGCAATTTCCCTTAACACTAGCCTCTCTATATGTAAACTGATATCGACTTCTGTGTTCTCTAAGTTAAGAACTAATTATTCTCATTGAGAGGAAAACAAATATGGTAATGATGCCGATAATAACGATACTGTATCTAGTGTTATTATTACTACATTATTAACATTATTGTTAACATTTTTAGTACATCATTATTTTTTAAGAAAGCTACATTTAATTTAACTGTATGTATTACCCTCTTACTTATTAGTTCAATTACATGTCTACTTATAAGTTACTTTTATTTTTAGAGGAATATCCATTGTACAAAAATATAAATAAATATCTGTTTGTTTGTTTATTTGTTTGCTCTCTCTCTCTCTCTCTCTCTCTCTCTCTCTCTCTCTCTCTCTCTCTCTCTCTCTCTCTCTGTGTATATATATACATATATATATATATATATATATATATATATATATATATATATATATATATATATATATATATATATATATATATATATATATATATTTATATATATATATATATATATATATATATATATATATATATATATATATATATATATATATATATATATATATATATATAAAGAAGAAGAAAAAGAAGAAGAAAAATAAGAGAGTACTTATCGAAAACCTGGGACAGGCAAAGATCAACTAAAGATATATGGACTCATATATTCTCATTCCAAGAATAAAAATCGAAGAGCTTCTTTACCCATGAAGAGCAATATTGGATTTAAAGGAAGAGAGAGAGAGAGAGAGAGAGAGAGAGAGAGAGAGAGAGAGAGAGAGAGAGAGAGAGAGAGAGAGAGAGAGAGAGAGAGAGAGAGAGAATAATATTCCAAGTATATTTTATTGCAATAACCGGCAAATATATAAGATATTAAGTTGTAGTGCTGATAAGTGCTGATATTGTAGAGGGCTAGATGCTGTTTTGCTGATATTATAGCTCAGGAGGCCCTGATGTTAAAGCAGGTATAGATATAACAGTACTGAGGGTGGAAAGTACGGCTATTGTTATCAGTTATAAATATTATCTCTCTCTCTCTCTCTCTCTCTCTCTCTCTCTCTCTCTCTCTCTCTCTCTCTCTCTCTCTCTCTCTCTCTCTCTCTCTCTCTCTCTCCTGCAGGTATCACGTGTGGCTATTGTCATAAGTTATATTTCTATATTCACTAAATCTATCTATCTATCTATCTATCTATCTAACTTTTTCTTTATGCAGCTAGTACGCGTGGTTATTGTTAAAAGTAATATTTTTATATTATCTCTCTCTCTCTCTCTCTCTCTCTCTCTCTCTCTCTCTCTCTCTCTCTCTCTCTCTCTCTCTCTCAATGAGTGTGTCCCCAAGATTTTCTGCATCGTCATTCGGGCGGAATGTAGAGGTCATGTCCTTTGAAAACTCCTGCCGAAGGGGGAACGGTCAAAGAGACGCAGAGGGCTTGCACAAAAATAGAAAAGGTAATCGCAAAGCTTGACTAAAAAAGACACATGCAAAGAGAGAGAGAGAGAGAGAGAGAGAGAGAGAGAGAGAGAGAGAGAGAGAGAGAGAGAGAGAGAGAGAGAGATTAGGAATCTTGCTCTTGATGGGTAAGCATCACGATTCTGGCTGAAAAAAATACATACACATACAAACACGCACACGCACGTACGCACACACTTACACATGCATACACGAGCATAGGCACACACATGCAAATAAAACGCCCTTTTCTTTGATACTACTAATAATGTAGTGATGATAATGATATAATAATGAAGATGATCATGGCGTTGCGATAACGATGTAATGAATATGATGATGTTGTGACGACGATAAGCCATCCTTAGCCCTCCGTAACAAGGCAGTTTATTAGGGCAGGTTCGATCCCGAAGAGGGGCATTAAGAAGAGCATCCAACTTTAATCTCCCAGCCCCAACATGTGTGAGACCACCCCCTTGTATGGGGACCAATTGTGACACCTGAAAACGGCTAAAAAACATAACTTGAACTAAACTTAAGACTAAAATTTTTGTAATAAAACGAAGAATAACTAAATGAGATTTGTCATGGATCCACAGTGGCTGTACGAGAGCTCGTTTTATGACAACTTCCTTAAGAAGAATGATAATAAAGTTTGTTTGTGACGTCGAAGGCGATGCGGTAGCGAGATGAAGTGCTTTTGAAAGCAGGTGGGAGATGCGAAGATCAGAAGATAATGAGGAGTATTGTACAGATGTTGGCTCTTCTTCTTCTTCTTCTTCTTCTCTCTCCCTGAAAAAGAAGCTAGCAATTCGAAGAAGAAGAAGAAGAAGAAGAAGAAGAAGAAGAAGAAGAAGAGGAGGAGGAGGAGAAAAAAGGACTTCCTTGGTTAGTATTTGCTATTTCGAGAGCTTCAACTCATACTCAAGAAGTTCTCAAGTGCTGTATGGTGTCGAAAGCTGATCCTTCAGTTTTTGATAGCACTGATGGATTCATCGCTGCTTCAACGAACGAGAATGATAACATTCACTCATAGAACTTCTATTAGGAGGATCTTGGGTTACTCTCTCATTATACATTCATTGACAGATCATGTAAATGAATCTATCTGTTAAAATCTCGTAGACGCTACTGAGTAAAAGTGGGTATTTTTAACATGTTTTATGACCAGTGTCTGATGTATGTGGACAGGACTGCATTATAGGAAAGGATCTTGGAATGTTTGTGACTTGATTGATGAAAGAGGGAGCTCGCGCCTCAATTTCTTAGTTTTTATTGACAGATAAAGTAAATGAATCTATCTGTTAAATAATCATATTTGTTGCTCAGTAAAAGTGGGTCTTTTTAACATGTTTAATAACCAGTCTCTGATGTTTGTGGACAAGACTGCAATGGTGAAAAAGATTCTGGATCTGGGAGTTCTATATTTGCTTTTTTTTTTCTTTTTAAATAGTGAAACCAGGACTTGTTACGTGGTGAATGAAAGAGGGATCTCAGGTACCTGAAATTCTTTATTTTTAGGAAGAAGAGCCATGGCATCATCTCTCTAAATCCTCTCTCAAAATGCAACTTGATGCTTCTTTGTTGGGTAAAATTGTGTTCTCTTATATTCCCCTGGCAACGAAGGGAATCGAACACGTTTAAAGATAACACGAGTGTCATCTTTCTCCATAAAATAACGAGAATTTAAAACCAAATATCATACATCACTGAACACCACTGTAGATCAAAACAGGTGTCATCTTTCATCTTAGAGAAATGAATATTTGAAAATTAAAAATCAAACATCCAGAATTTCAAAGACTGCAAGTGACTGTAGTCTTATGATGCTAGGTGTGTCTAGCTATATAGTTGTTGAATTAGTTGTCCATGCAAACAAATGATCATTGGTTATAAGTTACTCTACTTCGTTTAGTCAACTCACAGAGATGTATCTTAGAAGGAAAATAACCAAATTCAATAAAAGAAACTCCAAGTTTTGACATTATTTAGCCATATTTAGCAGCTAAGAAGGCTATACATAAATACACTCCCTTTTTATTTCCTTAATCCATACCCTCAAAAAAAAAAATACTCCACTCTTTTTAACGAAGTTCAAGGAGAGTTAGTATTAAAAGGAAACTAATTCCATACAAAAAGTCCCAAGTTAACACATTTTGTACCATTTTTCCCGCAGCTAACAGGCTCTACATGCATGCGCCCCTAATTTAAGATCCTTGTTCTATACCATTAAATGATCATGCGATACAATGTCCTCCACTTTTTTTATCTACTAAACTTGAGGAGAGGTAATCCTCTAAAGAAACTAATCATATTCCATTATAATAGGACTAAATTATTTCACAACACGCTTTGCTATTTTTGAAGTTGACAAGGTGTAGGCCTACATAATAACACCCAAATATATTTTGCTCCATGCTATACTCACAAATGCTTAGTAGATACATTTATATCCATTTCCTTTTAATCTACATATATATAATCTTAGAAGGAAAACTAAATATTTATACAATAAGCCACAAATTCTCACATTATGCAACCAGTTTTAGCAGTTCAAAGGGTATATTATAACGTAATCCCAATTTTATCTCCTCGTTCCTTACCCTCAAATGATCAAGTTACCTTTAAAGTTTTATCAGTTGTGAGGATGCACTGTCCTTCCTTCAACTTCCCTGTGGATTAAGGAACAGAGTCATCCACTCACCCAACACCCGGAGGGAACCCCACACTATCAAATGTTCATCATGGCTTTAGAGAAGGAAAAAACTAACAAACAAACAAGCATTTATTTCCATATTTATACAATGGTTATTTTTCTACAATTAAGAGTAACTTATAAGTAGAACTATAATAGAACTAATAAGTAAGATGGTAATACAGTTAAATTAAATGTAGCTTTCTTAGGAGAGAACCCCCCAATCCAGCGTTTCAGCATGGCGTCAGATTAGAAAGAAAGGCAAAGTCTACTGACTCACCCATTCACCCAAACACCCGGAGGGCACCCCACACTATAAAGTGCTCATCAAGGCTTCAGAGGAGTGATGAAGGCAACGTCATCTCATGATCTCGAAGGGTAAAGAAGCCCTGAAAGTGCGTATCCTATTCTGATCAGGAAGGAGATCCTGTTACCAGTACGCAATAGCTTGGTTGTTAAATATCAATAGGAAGAAGCGTGCCTGATGATAATAATAATAACTATATAAAATTTTATGGTGACCATTTTCACCATTAAGTTAAAAATTTAGTATTTGCAATGCCTCCTTTTAAGCGCACACACACACACACACACACACACACACACACACACACACTATACATATATATATAATATATATATATATATATATATATATATATATATATATATATATATATATATATATATATATATATAGATAGATAGATAGATAGATAGATAGATAGATAGATAGATAGCAAAGTCCCCATCTCCAACCTGTCTATGTCCCCTGACATACATACATTCATATATCCATAAACACAATTAAGACAATAGTTATTTAGCTAGTTCACCGTTTTATTTGTCACTATTAATACCAATTATGCCATTGGACACAGAAAGGTTGGAGCTGGGGAATTAATTGTAACATGGGTTCCAATTAATTTGAAACCCTACTTTCAACTTTATCTAAGATCCGGAAGTAAGATATAAGGCTTTGCACTTATGAGCGGGCACTTAAGTGCACAAGTCGAGCACTTAAAATGCACTTAAGCATGACGAAGTGGTTATGATGCCACAAGCAAAAAAAAAATATAAATAAATAAATAAATTTAAGAAACTTCTTAGTGTGCAGAGCTATAGGGCACAGGATTTAGAGAGAGAGAGAGAGGCTAGTGGTGTCCATAGTATGGTAGACATTGTCAGCTTAGCAAGTTTATTGAGCATATAAATAGATATTGGGGACAGGGTGAAACAGAAGCCCTAAAATCACCCAGTAGATTTCAATTCTGTATGTATATATATATATATATATATATATATATATATATATATATATATATATATATATATATATATATATATATATATATATATATATATATATATATATATATATATATATATATATACACACACACACACACACACACACACACACACACACACACAGAGCTAACTGCTTTGCAGTTAGCTGTGAGGTTTCCTTCTTCTTGTAAGACCTTCAGAGGTGTAGTTGATAGCGTGATAGCGCCTTGGCACAATAATTATGTGTCTTAGGTTCGAGTCCCTGTCAGGGATGAAATATATTTTATGTTTTCACATATGTTAATGTTTTAATCTATTATATATATGTGGTGGGGAGTGTCGTAAGAAAAGTTTAAGAAATAGAGTGAAATAGAAATGGACCACCTGGTTTGGGAAAGTCAAGTGTGTAATTGATACTCACAATGTATTTTCTTGGCTGGTGGGTGTTATGACAACTAGATATATTGTTATGCCTTAGGCCTCTCACATGTAGGCGCCTAGTGCTGATAGAGGTCAAAGTTGCTCACCCAGTTCCAGACCTTCCCATGACAAACATCTATATGTATGTAAGTACGTGCGCCTACTTGACGCCCCACCTAAAAACCACCCACCAGGGAGTAGAGTTTCTCCAACTAGAAGCCTATTGGCAAGACCGTCCAAGCCACCACACCCTGCCATCTTGGTAATACAAGACAGTAAGAGTTAGTTGAACACAGAGAGCTCAGTTAGAACTTGATCGGGGCAGAAATAAGATCTCTTATAAATTTACCCTAAGGGGATGGGGAACTTTGAGGTGTAGACAGGGAGCATTGAGGTGTAGAATAAGTGTAGAACTAAATAAAACTCTTGTTAAATAAGAAGATGCATATCTGTTATAAGTCTACCTTTCAATTATAAATAATAATACAACATTAATGCCATTCAGGTGAGAGATAACTTTACGAATTTCCAGTATCATCGTATTATAGACAAGTCCCATATGTCAGGTCACCCGGCTGTAAAAATTTTACCCACAGCCAATCACTAGTCTCTAAAGAGGCTTGTGAGAAACAGGGACTCAATATGAGCTTGGGAAAACCTGCCGAAATAGAATATGATTTATTATAATATTCCAAAGACAGCGGGTGTACAAAAATTTCATCTCCGTGTTCCCTGCATGTTTTAAAAAGTGGATAAAATGGGGAGAAGAGAGGGGGTTGGGACTCTCCCTGCGTATTTTTCCCCCGTGCAAAGAGTCAAGGTTTTGCTTTGACTCGTCCAATCCCTTATAAGAGTCAAATTGGCAATTGAACTTGGAAACCGCCATATTTTATTGTATTTTCGTTGAAGAAATTCAAAATTTCTTCCACACACTTTCCCTCAAACTGCCTGGGCAGATATGAGCGCCTTGCGGTACTCAACTGCCAACGTACCTTGGCAAAAAAGGATAAAAGATCAAACTAAGAGCGGTACTACCACTTATAATAGCCGACCACTTATATGCTTTGTCTATATCTAAAGTGGTTGAGAGAGAGAGAGAGAGAGAGAGAGAGAGAGAGAGAGAGAGAGAGAGAGAGAGAGCACTACAATAAGCACAAAGACGATCTTTGTTCTTGGCTACTCGAATAGGAAAAAGGTTCTTAGAATAATTGAGAAGCAAGTGAGTGAGGTTTTTTTCTCCACTTGAAGAGAAGGAAATAATTGCAGGTTGCTTTATGATTCCTTTTAAGGAGCTCTATTTCCAGCTTGGGTGATGCTCTAAGGACGTTAGATCTGACTTTAATAATAATGATAACAATAATAATAATAATAATAATAATAATAATAATAATAATAATAATAATAATAATAATAGTAGTAGTAGTAGTAGTAGTAGTAGTAGTAGTAGTAGTAGTAGTAGTAGTAGTTTCCCCTGAGGAAGGGGTGCTAGAATACTTCTGCGTGTCGTAAGTATATATACTAAATGGGGTAAGGCGAGGGGACTGGGAATCCCCTCCTCTGTATTTTTTCTTCTCAAAGAGACAGAGTATTTTGCTTTGACTCAGCCACTCCCCTTATGAGGGGGTAATTGGCTCATGTACATAGATAGATAGCTAAATAGATAGATAGATAGATAGTAGTAGTAGTAGTAGTTGTAGTAGTAGTAGTAGTTCATCTTTCTAAACATTATATAATACATTTCATCGAATCCATATGCATTTGACATATCTTACAGAAGCTACACTTTAAGAAGACAATATTTAGGTAACTTTTAAGAATGCAAATATACTATTGTTTTAGTTATTTGCTGTTTTATGTCAATATTCATCCCCATTCAATATGGGGTTGACACAGACAGGCTGGATATGGAGAATGAAGTCTGGATACACTGTGAATATTACAAATTCACACCTCTCTCCCATCCACAAACGAGAGGATACACTGTGAATATTACAAATTCACACTGTGACAGAGTGTTTTGCTCAAAGTCACCAGAGGCTGTTAGATGCCTTATTAATTAATTTAGTAACTTAACTGTCATTTTCTAACTAAAAAAATAATTCCCACTTCTTGACTTTTGCAGATTATGATTATTTGCAATTTATATTTTAGCTTATAGCTAATTTTAAATATACCTTATTTACTCTTCTTGTACGTGTAGAAGTATAGTCCCGATATAAAGGCTGCTTCTTTTTCACATCTTCAGTGAACTCACCAGATACATTTTGTTTACAATTTTTTTTATTATAAAAATTGTTCTTGCTGATAATTTTGTTATAAATTTGACCTTGCTGTTATGTCATTAGCCTGTCTAGATATATCAGTAGCTTCTTTATCATTTGAGTATTTAAATTCCGTCTCATACGAGCAAAGAACATTCTAGAGATTGTTTACCAGTAACCTAACTTTCCATTATTATTCTCGTTTTATTTTATTTGCTTCCACTTGTTGCACCTAAAAATACTGTCTCTCCCTTGCATCTCTGCTATAATTGCCTGCCAGGGACCACCACTAAAGTAGTCCTTAAATGATATCAGAGCCAGTTACTGCTCTAGAAATATATCCTGCAGATGACGTCACCAGGAGGGACAATGAAGCCCAAACTTCCTAGAGGCAACATCTCGCCTGAGCAGTCTAAGTTTATTTCAAACCTTATTTACATGGCATCTTCACAGGAATTCATCTGGCACAACAAGTGTCCTCTATTCTACTCTGTCTGTGTGACAGAGGTAATCGTCGAGTTGAGGCCAAAGTCTTGGCATACGTCCGTGGTGCCGGGAAATGAAATCGTGCTCACCACCTCCGGGATTCGAGGCAGCATTTCATAAAATTTAATTTGAAAAATTTAATTCAATTCTTTTAATGTCATTGCATTTCCAAAATTAAAAGAAAGTTGAATTCTGAGTTTCATTTAACCGAGTCCTGGTATGTGTGGGGTGTTCAAGTGCAAATATCTGTCCTGTCTGTTTGTGAGCTCTTAACTGAGCTCAGTGCTTTGAGTCCCCTTAGTAAAACAGAATTAACAAACACTCTAACATCCCAAGCCCCAACAACATTGGCACCCGAACAGGGACCCGAACAGACAGACTGATTTTGATCAATTTATTCTTATTTTGCTTTTTAACATTGCACATGAAACCCGATTACCATTGGCTCGATTATTGAAATGAATGAATCATACCTGCACACAAAAATTTTCGCGCTAGAGACGTTGCGGATCAGAATTTATTTTATTTTTAAAATTAATTATGGTAACTAATATTTTCTTGTTTCCCATGTGGTAAACAAAATTTCGGGAAATCTACATGAGATTATGTGGTAACAGAAATAAGAAATTTTGCATGACGAGAAGACATGTTATTTAAAATTTCATTTATTTGCATGATAAGATTGAGCTTAAAAGCATTCGTGTTTTAAATATCCGTTAAAGGGTGATACTTGTTAAGAATTGTTTATATTTCCTTGGGATTTAGGAATTGGGAGAAAGCATATCAAGTATTTTAGCTTATAATTGTGTTTTATATTCAAGCATTGACTGCTCATAGATTGGGAAGAAAAACTTTGGTGTCATTTATCGAGCCTAGGCTAAGCCTTTCATGTATCTGAGTTGTCACTTGAAATTAAATTTTCCCATTACCAGTAGACATGTGTAATCTGGCTGCCTAGTAAGCTGTTAGCTTATCGTTGGTGTATTTTGCATAGGATCTGTGTCCTTTTGGCAACACTCCAGAATTTTACTTATGACATTTTATTTGTGGGTACTGCCATATACGCGCTCATACGCAGGCATGACCGCTATACTGTACTTGTTTGTATTACTTACGACATTTTATTTGTGGGTACTGCCATATATGCACTCATACGCAGGCACGACCGCTATACTGTACTTGTTTGTACTCTCAGGCACTGGGTGCTAGTCGGTAAAATTCGTTGTTGCTCATTCCTTTCATTTGCACCATAACTGCAGGTACTGCCATGTATTGCTGTTAAGCAGGCACGACTGCCATTCTGTATTACCAGTGTTTCATGCACTGTTTTGCAACATTTTGTTGCTCTTGCACTTGATTGTGTTGCTCATTCCTTTCATTTGCACGATAACCGCAGGTACTGCCACATATTGCTATTAAGCAGGCACGACTGCCATTCTGTATTACCAGTGTTTCATGCACTGTTTTGCAACATTTTGTTGCTGCTGCACTTGATTGTGTTGCTCATTCCTTTCATTTGCACCACAACCGCAGGTACTGCCATGTATTGCTGTTAAGCAGGCACGACTGCCATCCTGTATTACCAGTGTTTCATTCACTGTTTTGCAACATTTTGCTGCTGTTGCACTTGATTGTATTTTGAGTCACTTTTATGGTGAGGTTTTGAGATAACTTTTACGTTTAAGTTTGATCTGTGGTGTTGAATTTTTTTTCTCCTTGGTGTTGTGTGGTTCTTTCATTTTTTTTTTCTACTACTGTATTGTAGAGATTTGTTATTTTTTGTGGTTGTTTTGGCACTTTGTTAGTGACTTTTTAGGAAACAAACATGGAAACCATCAAAACATTCGATGAGGAGCATTACCTGGACATAATGATTGCTAGGGGTGAGAGATACGGTTTTTCCCCAAGACAGAAGCTCTTCGAATGGGCTCATGAGAAGATGGTTGAATGCCGAGATAAGCTGGAAAAGAGAGCAAGTGATGAGGCGCAGGCACAAGCACAACGTGAACATGAGCTTGTGCTTGCTCGGCTTCGAGCGGGAATCTCAGACAGTAGTCCTTTATACAGAAATAGAGATTACAGGAACGGGAAGCACAAGAGCTCCTCGCAGAACTTCAATCGTCCAGCTCATCCTCCTCACACTCCTAAGCCTTATTACGGCCATGCACCCACACTCAAGAAGGATGACCCGGTAAGACCTAAGCCTCAGCAGTTCAGAGGCAAAGGCCATTACTCTGCTCCACCTTCCCAGGGTTTTCAGCCAAACTCTAAGAGCCACCACTCTCCCTCACACAGCGGTGGCCCACATAGCCGTCTGGCCACTCACTCAGCCCATGTTGTGGAAACAGGGCAAGAAAGGGCCAATGAGGATAATGCCAAGGAACCACCACACAAACTTACCAATGTGGAATTCATCGAACATGATGATCTGGAAATGATCCCAAAATGCCTAGACACCATAAATGTTGTGGAAGCTGAGATAGCCCTTGACACAGGAGCCAATGGCATACTTGTTGACGAGAGATTCGTCAGGGATGAAGATTTTACCAGCAAAGTCGTTCGTGTGCTGGTTGCTGAAGGAACACCCCAAATACGACCCTGCTGTGTCATTAACCTGGATTGCAAATACTACAAGGGAAAAGCCCCAGCTGTGGCAATGATTGGGCTTATGTACCCTGTCTTGATGGGTCGTGCACTGAACCTAGTTCCTACTTCCCAGGCCGACCTCTACCATAAGGACATTTCTCGTTATAACTTCCCTTGGGGGAAGTCACATGAAGCCATTTCAGCAGCAACTCCTGGCCTTGATGCCAAGAATTTGGACGATTCTCCGACTGACTCCGTTGAGTCTGCTGCAGTCAGTACACGTAATGTGGAACGCAGAGAGTTTCCCCCTCCTTTACCAGATGATGCACATCTAGAGCCATTGAAGTCCCATCAGACTTTGCCAAATTGCAGCAAGACTGCCCCAGCCTCAAACGCTGGATGCAGCAGGCCACTGAGGGAAGGACCTTCACGGTGAGAGGAGGAGGCCAGATCACTTACACCCTTGAAGATGGAGTACTTCGTAGGCATGTGACTAAAGATGGCCACACCTTTAAACAGTTGGTGGTGCCCACTTCGTTGCACCGCCAGGCTATGTATGTGGCACACCATTTACCTCTGAGTGGACACAGAGGCAAAGCAAAAACTCAGCACGTCCTTCAGAAGGCTTTTGCATGGCCAAACATGTACGCCGCTATTGACATATTAGGTCCTATAAATCCAGCTTCGTCCACGGGGAAACAGTTCCTCCTGGTATATGTCGACCTGGCAACAAGATACCCAGATGCAGTGCCACTGTCTTCTATCACAACTGAAGCAGTCGCTCATGCCCTATTTGAAATCTGCTCCAGGGTTGGCTTTCCTGAGTAGGTCACTTCTGACAATGGAAGTCAGTTTACAAGTAGGCACTTTGAGGCTTTCTGTAACCTTTTAGAAATGAAGCCCATTCGTACGAGTGTCTATCAAGCCCAATCAAATGGAACATGCGAACGCTATCACGAGACATTGAAGCAATGTTTGCGCAAGCTAGTGATAGATATACCTAGGCAGTGGGACAAGTATGTCCCTGCTGCACTTTTCTCCTTCAGAGACACACCCCACGACACTACTGGATACTCGCCTTTTGAGCTGATTTATGGTCATAAGGTCAGAGGCCCAGTGGAATTCTTGGCAGAATGTTGGGATTCACCTACCATCGAAGATGACGATAGGGACGTCCATGAGTATATTTTGAAGTTTTCGTCTCACCTTAAAAAGGCTTGGAAAACTGCACAATTAGCCATTAAGGGTCACCAGTAGACTTCCAAGCTCCTCTTTGACATGCGTGCCCGGCGTCGTCCCTGACACCCGGAGATCGAGCCTTGTTACTTCTTCCAACAGATACCCGCAAGCTAATGCTATGCTGGAAAGGACCGTACACTGTGGTACACCGGGTGACCCCTGACAATTATGTGCTAAATGTTGATGGCAATAACCGGAAATATCACATTAACCAGCTGAAGCTTTATTGTGAGGACCCAGAGGCCCACAGGGATCCTGCGCTGGCACTCTCAGCAACCCCTATAGATGCCCTCAGCATCAACAGAACCTCCGAGGCTGCAGCGACACAGGTGCTCCATTATAGCCACCCCTTACTTCCTATATTGGAATACTCCACCCTTGCAGTGGAGACAGACTTACGGGAGTGGAGTTTTTCGGAAGAAGCCCCTCTGGCCGCAGCTACCGCCCTTGCAATTGAAGACATAAGCTTAGCTTTTGATGATGGTAAGGATCCTGCCATTCCCACACACCGAAAGGAAAGTGTGAGTAATTGCATTATTAACTCCAGACTGCAACCGAGTCAACGGGAACAGCTGAACAAGCTATTAGAGGATTATGAGAACGTCTTCAACGACCTCCCAGGCATCACGCTACCCTTGAGCATCATGTCAGATTGACTGACCCAGAGCCATTTCGGCATTCCTATGATCTTCCCCACCAGCTGTTCTTACGGCCGAAGGAAGATCTTGACACTTGGGTCCGCCTCGGAATAGTTGAAAAGAGCATTTCGCCTTGGTGTTCGCCGTTACTGGCAGTGCGTAAGCGAGATGGCAGTCACAGGTTTTGCCTTGACTGTCGTAAGCTTAACTCCTGTACCATCTTTGATGGAGAGCCCATTGCTGACGCCGAGCATATTTTCTCATTGCTTTCCCAAGCCCGTTACCTGTCCAAGTTGGATCTGGCCAGTGGATTTTGGCAAGTCCCATTGAGCGAGACTACCAAGCCTCTTACAGCCTTTTCCACAAGATATGGTCTATACCAGTTCAGGGTCATGCCTTTTGGTATGGTAAATGCCCCTGAATGCTTCAGCAGACTCATGAGGATAGCACTACAGGATCTCGACAATGTTTCATGCTTTATAGATGACATCCTGGTGCATTCTCAGGATTGGTCATCGCACCTCGAGACCCTCCGCAGAGTTCTCACTCGTTTGAACCAACATGGACTTCATTTAAAGCCTTCTAAATGTGAGATTGGTTTCACATAATTGCAGTAGCTCGGCCACGTGGTTGGAGAAGGAGTTATGTCTCCTTTACATGACAGGGTACAAGCCATTAAGGATATGGAGAAACCTGCCACTGTCACTCGACTGAGATCATTCCTGGGTAGTGTTGGCTACTACCAACGGTTCATTCCACACTTTAATACTATCACTGCCCCTTTGCAGCAAATGACCTCCTCGAAGCAAGGTAAAACCTCCCCTGTCCAATGGACAGATGAAGCGGAGAGAGCATTTTTCAAGCTCCGAGAAGCATTGGCGGGTGAGCCAGTATTACAACTGGTAAACCCTGATTTCCCATTTATCTTGCAGACCGACGCCTCAGATGAAGGCCTGGGTGCCGTGCTCTTGCAAGCCCGATCAGACAACTCAGCAGAAGTAGCTCCAGTGCGATATGCAAGCCGCAAGCTTCGCCCTGCAGAGCGAAATTACTCCACCGCAGAGAAGGAAGCTCTAGCTGCATATTGGGCAATAAAGAAATTTGAAGTCCATCTGTATGGCCAACATTTTACACTGAGAACCGACCACCGACCTCTCCTATATTTACAGACTGCAGACAAGTTAAATCCTCGCCTGAAAAGGTGGGCACTTTACCTGAATCTTTTCAAATTCACTGCCCAACATGTTCATGGCAAGGACAATGACCTTTCTGATCTTCTAAGTCGACGGTCATTACCCTCAAATGAGGAAGCTGGTGCTGTTAGCCTAAATTTGACTAGTCGGTAAAGATTACATCTCTAATATGTTGTTTATTTTTTATGTTTATCTTTTATGTCTTTAATACTGTACTGTATTTGTTTATTTTAGCGTACAAATGTTATTCCTAATGGAAGACGAAAAAGATAAAGAATATTTCTGTGATCGTAGTTTTGTATTTCCATTTGTGGGACTCTGAAAGCCAGAACATGGCGGAAACAGTTTAGTTTAGTGTTGAATAGCTGAAACTGTTTTAAATCCAGTCGCCAATGTTAATGACGACTTGGTTCAAATTTTTCATTTGCGTATACTGTATTTTTTTGTATATTATATTATTGCCTTCTTGCATGTGAAGCATTCTTAAACTTAAATATTGATATTCACTGATATCTAATTGTGATTTAATTTTCTTGAAATTTGAATTTGATCACATTTCTTTTATATTTTGCATGTCATTTAATGTTTTGTTTATAAGACTTGTTCACTTTTCCTAATAGTATGATATGTTCCAGTGGTGGATCCCATTCTTATTGTTCATTTGTTCTTTTCCATGAGAAGGATATCTCATCCCTCATAATAACACTGAAGTCACCGTAACTTCCTCTGTTCTTTTTTCGCCTTCTGTAGTAGAATTTTGCTAAATCAATATTCTCTAGAAAGGGCCTTTGTGACAGAGTGTTTTGCTCAAAGTCACCAGAGGCTGTTAGATGCCTTATTAATTAATTTAGTAACTTAACTGTCATTTTTCTAACTAAAAAAATAATTCCCTCTTCTTGACTTTTGCAGATTATGATTATTTGCAATTTATATTTTAGCTTATAGCTAATTTTAAATATACCTTATTTACTCTTCTTGTATGTGTAGAAGTATAATCCCGATATAAAGGCTGCTTCTTTTTCACATCTTCAGTGAACTCACCAGATACGTTTTGTTTAAAACATTTTTATTATAAAAATTGTTCTTGCTGATAACATTGTTATAATTTTGTTATGTCATTAGCCTGTCTAGATATATCAGTAGCTTCTTTATTATTTGAGTACTTAAATTCCGTCTCATACGAGCAAAGAACGTTCTAGAGATTGTTTACCAGTAACCTAACTTTCCATTATTATTCTCGTATTATTTTATTTGCTTCCACTTGCTGCACCTAAAAATACTGTCTCTCCCTTGCATCTCTGCTATAATTGCCCGCCAGGGACCACCACTAAAGTAGTCCTTAAATGATATCAGAGCCAGTTACTGCTCTAGAAATATATCCTGCAGATGACGTCACCAGGAGGGACAATGAAGCCTCCTCTTTTGGCGCCCAAACTTCCTAGAGGCAACATCACGCCTGAGCAGTCTAAGTTTATTTCAAACCTTATTTACGTGGCATCTTCACAGGAATTCATCTGGCACAACAAGTGTCCTCTATTCTACTCTGCCTGTGTGACAGAGGTAATCGTCGAGTTGAGGCCAAAGTCTTGGCATACGTCCGTGGTGCCGGGAAATGAAATCGTGCTCACCACTTCTGGGATTCGAGGCAGCATTTCATAAGATTTAATTTGAAAAATTTAATTCAATTCTTTTAATGTCATTGCATTTCCAAAATTAAAAGAAAGTTGAATTCTGAGTTTCATTTAACCGAGTCCTGGTATGTGTGGGGTGTTCAAGTGCAAATATCTGTCCTGTCTATTTGTGAGCTCTTAACCGAGCTCAGTGCTTTGAGTCCCCTTAGTAAAACAGAATTAACAAACACTCTACCATCCCAACCCCCAACACACACCTCTCTCCCATCCACAAACGAGAGCATATACTGTGAATATTACATATTCACACCTCTCTCCCATCCACAAACGAGAGGATATACTGTGAATATTACAGATTCACACTTCTTTCCTATTCACAATCAAGAGCATACATTGTGAATATTACAAATTCACACCTCTCTCTCCCATCCACAAACGAGAGGATACTCTGTGAATATTACAAATTCACACCTCTCTCCCTTCCACAAACGAGAGGATGCACTGAGAATATTACAAATTCACACCTCTCTCTCCCATCCACAAACGAGAGCATACACTGTGAATATTACAAATTCACACCTCTCTCCCATCCACAAACGAGAGGATACACTGTGAATATTACAAATTCACACCTCTCTCCCATCCACAGACAAGAGGATACACTGTGAATATTACAAATTCACTCTCTCTCTCTCTCTCTCTCTCTCTCTCTCTCTCTCTCTCTCTCTCTCTCTCTCTCTCTCTCTCTCTCTCTCTCTCTCTCTCTCTCTCCCATCCACAAACGAGTAGATACACTGAATATTACAAATTCACACCTCTCTCCCATCCACAAACGAGAGGCTTGCAAGTAATATTTATGATCAAGAATATGCGAGATTATTTTTATCTTTGATGACAATATGCAATAAATAGAAAAATAAACAAATAAATAACACACCTTTCCCTTTTCCAAAAGCGTCTAACGAGTAAAAGCTCAGATTTGGAAATCCAGCAAAATCATTTTTTATATATGACACCATACAATTGTTTTTGCGAAATGTCGTAATATAACGATACGTTTTGACTACGATCATACATATATATATATATGTTATATATCTCATAAATGTTTTGAATGAACGTCAACACGCAGGTTTTTTTTTTTTTTTTTACCAACAATGATACAGATATTAAAAAACCAGGAAACTTTGGAGGAAATGATGGTGTTACACATCTCACAGGATCCGAAAGCACGTTTTGCTCAAGAAATTTCGACACCTCTCAAAAGCGAACCATTAAAGTTATTGGTGTTTGCGTGTGTGTTTTTTTTCTCTTTTTTTTTAATGTAGGTAAAAGTATGATATAACGATCATACGTCAAGCAACGGGTCATATTTGAGACTCATTATCAGAGACCACAGGGAATTATAGCACCTGGTTTCCACCCAACAGATACCGAATTCGACTCTCAAAAATGGCTTGCGCAGCTTCTCTCATCCAGGGCTGCAGTGAATTTGATTTGCTTTGAATTGAATTTGGATCTGATTTTTTTATTTGAATTTGAATCTGATTTGATTTGAATTTGAAGCTGATTTGATTTAATTTGAAACTGAATTGATTTGAATTTGAATCTGATTTGATTTGAATTTGAATCTGATTTAATTTGAATTTGAATCTGATTTAATTTGAATTTGAATCAGATTTGATTTCAATTTGAATCTGATTTTATTTTAATTTGAATCTAAATTGATTTGAATTTGAGTCTGATTTGATCTGAATATGACTTTGATTTGATTTGAATTTGAATCTGAACTGATTTGAATTTGCATCTGATTTGATCTGAATTTGAATCTGATATGATTTGAATTTGAATATGCTTCTCAACATTAAAAAAAAATGACAATAATATCAACAGCCACTTATAATTAACAACACAATCAACAAAATATTTTATGTATATTGCAAAAATTTCTGCAGACAATGGTACGTTTGGAAGGGCATTCACCCTAAATTCCTTAGCTTTAACCGGGCTGTTTGTGTGTCCATCCCCATAATGGGGGATTAACATTCATATATAGAAATTAATAAAAAAAAAAATATGATGACGTTACCCGGTCTGGTGGTGTACTATTTGGCGAAGGACTTTTTGGCGCAGCCATTTTGGCGCCGAGAATGGCGCTTTTAATAAATAAAAAATAGGTCAGTTACCACTAACATGTCTTAACCTAACCTAACCTAAGTTAGGTTAATGTTAATTAACCTATTTTTTTTATTTTTGGCGCCGTTCATGGCGCCAAATAATCCCATTTCGTAGCCAGCTACTAAGAGATTCTTTGACCGAAAAACGTTTGATTCAGTGTTTCGCTGGTTTAGGGAACCAGTTAACTCACTGAAAGAATTGATTTCATATCAGTGTCTGTGAATCAATAACAAATGTTCTTCTGTGATATACGACAATAATAAGAGAATACTTTGTGGCAGGTAATAGAGTCACAGGAAAAAATATCATAGGTAAAAATTTACAGGTTAGGTTAGGTTAGGTTAGCTTATATTTTTTCTGGGAATTTATTTTATTCTGCAGCTTGTCTTTACCTGAGATGAGAGAAGTTAATTTTTAGCGAAGTCATTTTGAGCGCAGCTATTTTGAAAGAAACATTAAGAGCGAACGGTAATTTCAGTGTTTATTATTAACCTAACCTAACCTAACCTAATCTAACCCTAACCTATCAACTTTACTCAAAGCGTCTTTAAAAAAAAAACAATTTGAGGTTCGCTCAAACTAACATCTCTCAAAATGTACATAATTGTAACTTCGCTCAAAAATCACTTCTCTCAGACGACTGGATAAGGTGACTCTTAATTTCCTGCGACTTTTTTTTACCTATGACTTTTTGACCTGGCTTCGAATACTTAAAATATACGATGCAATTATGCTTCATTGTACCGGTTAATGTGTCACAGTTAAGTCCCCATTCGAATAGGGGTGGATACAGTAATGTTGGAAGCGGAGGATTAAGGTTGGATGCTCTTCCTAACGCCCGCAATGGGATCAAACCCGCTTTAGTCAAGCTTTTCACTTCTAAACATGTGTGTTCTACAACTGAGCTATTGCGGCCCTAAATAGTGCAAAATCAGGAAGTCTGGAATATATATTTCCCTTGAGATTCTTGTAAGCCCATTCACTCTTGCAGGAAGCAAGAAAAAAAATTGCTTTCAGATCTAAAGATGTGCTGACGGAGTTGAACAACAACCTATTATCTTTAACAACTGCACAATATACTGAACAACTGCACTGACTCTGCACTTTCGCAGCTTGAAACGTATGCATTGCAATGCATCATGCTGGTGTACAAATAACGGTATAGGCAATATCATACTCACATCAAATACATTTTTAATTTTTATTTCTTAAGTCAATCTTTATAGCATCTTTGCATTTTATCTGTATTATTTATGTATCATTGAATTTATTCATTTATATATATATTTAATTAGATACTTAGTTTTCTTGTGAGTGCTGCGGTAGCACAGTGATAGGGGGGGGCGCGATTCGGGAAGAGACTGAAGCGGGTACTATCCCACAGCGGGGCGTTAAGAACGGCATCCAGCCTTAATCCCTCTTTTCTATCAGTCCACCCCCATTCGAATGGACTATACTCGACAATAAAAAATATATATAAAATTTATATTATTATCTTTCAGGGGCGAGAGACAGCTACAAGATAATTATTATAGTCCTCATCAAAACCAGACTTTTTGAGGTTACTGTTCCTTTACTATCCAATCACATCTAATGATGGATTCATTTAACGTGATGGGTACACAGGACCTACCACTCCAGGAGCCCCGAAGCTCGCTATTTCTCCTCTCAAAGACATTGGGTGAACGGTGCCTGCGGCAGCACAGTGGTCAGAGCGCTCGATTCTGGAATTGACATGCCCGTATTCGAACCCACAGTGCTCCGACATAAAGTGTAGCAAAGCGGTAGCGTTACGGAACTTTGAGGTGTCAGTTCGAGGGTTCCCGGCCTGCCACGATCTAAAATTAGCAAGGGCATGCACTCAGGGTAACGTCATACCTGTCAAACCAAACTCCATGAAAACAGCAAATAACTCTTAGCGGTAGAATGGAGTTGCATTTTCTAGTTAGCTGGGGGCCAGAAGTGGCTACCATGCTGGTGGGTTTTCTATCTATCTATATATATGGCCCCATTCCCCCATGTAAGGGGGGATGCTCGAGCCGAGAAACACGCTTTCACCACGATCCGTGCATACTTCACCTACTCCTCTTAGCTCCTTGGGGAGAATATGTTTGAAGCCAGTCCCTGTTGACTAGAGAAAGGGCTACATTCTACCACCAAAAAATTTTATGCACCGATTTATGTGTTGCCCCTATGAATGGGTGTGGGATCAGACAGGTTGTAGCTGGGGGATAAAAGTTGGATGACCTTCTTAAAGTGATGTGGTGAATTCGATCTCTGGTCTCTCACTTCTCAAGTTGAGTGTTCAATCCAATGCACTACTGCGGAAAAGGAATTAAGGAGTTAATGTTTCTCAAAGCCTAGTTGTTGGACTCAAACGCAGGTCTCTTACATCCCTAGGCTAGTGCTCTAACCCCTGAGCTCTCGCGATCCCTGACTCTCCCACTACAAGCGCTGTACTTTAAACCGCATTGTCATCCTTGGTCATCTTCTCATTTTAGGCAAATGTAAACACCGCTCCCTTGTGTAAATAGCGTTCAGTGGTTTCATGCTTGCGCAACGCTGGCGTCATTTGTTGTTCAATGTCTATTTTCTTTTTTATCTTTCTTAATGTTTTTGTAGCGTTATTTTTTATTTCTCAGTGTTTTCGTAGCGTAATTTTCTCTGCGAAAGGCTGAACGGAAATGTCTCCATTGTATTATTGATGGTTATTTATATTTCTGAGGTTGCAAATGTGTTATTGAGAGTACTATGTCATATAATAATAATAATAATAATAATAATAATAATAATAATAATAATGATAATAATAATAATAATAATAATCACCCTTCCTTGTCGAGAATAGAACCTGCGAATCTAGTCTAGAGCAACACAGCCTAGACCACCAGGCCACAGAGGATGTATAAAGAGAGAACTGGGGAACCTCCTGATACCACACAGATGGATGGACGCCACTGTGACCATTCATCTCCGTTTTGCCCCCCCCCCCCCCATAATAACATTGATGATGATGATGATAATGATGATGATGATGATGATAATAACGATGATGTTGATGTTTTCACTAGTTTCCCGAAACTGCATCCCAAAAGCGTTTCAAGCCTATGTCATCAAATCAAAATAAAACTACTATCAAGTTTCTGTGTATCATCTTGCTATATGAAGGGGTTAAGGATACTTCCTCCGCATGACCCTGCGCATCGTAAAAGTCGACTAAATGGGGCTGAGCTAGGTGACTGGGAATCCCCTCCTTCCTATTTTCTTCCCATAAAGAGTCGAAGTATATTGCTTTGACTCAGCCACCCGCTTTTAAGGGGGAAATATGGCACTTGTACATAGGTAGATAGAAAAATATATATAAAAAAATAAGAGAGGGCATGTATTAGTAGCATGTAGCCACCTATCCTCATATTGACATTTCGTCTGCAGACACGACATAGCTTATCCAACAGAGGATATCACCATCCGTTCCTTCCTATTTCCCATGAGGTTCTGGCTTGGTAAAGCTATAAGACCCGTTTGAAGCAATGCAATTCAATATATTTTTACGAGAGAGAGAGAGAGAGAGAGAGAGAGAGAGAGAGAGAGAGAGAGAGAGAGAGAGAGAGAGAGAGAGAGCTCAGTAGAAGTTGAGTCACACCCAGGTAGTCGGGTGCTACCCACTTGTATCACAGTCACATTTCCCACTTTCCCCCAATAAGCTGTCCACCAAGACGCTGCCTTTTTCCTTACTCCGAGTTATGTCACTTTCAGCATCCTGTTTCTTCTGGTTCCGGGGCAGGGTTGACAGGGTTTATCTTTACAAGGAAAAAGCCATTTCGCTCTTATTTTGCCCATGTGGTTCATAGCTATAAAATGCAACACCCATGTACACATGTCCCCATGTACAGTAATATTTGATATTTGAAAATCACTTTTGTGAGTCAAATCTGACTTATTGCTAACCTTCATAAAGGTTTTATTTTAACGTAAACAAATACTAATGTTTAAATTACCTAATTGTGTTTACGGGAAAGAGCCCCAAGCTTGTAAATTCCCGTCTCCTGATCGGTTCCATTTTGTTCTTATTGATGCTTATTATACTTGTCTTTTAAACTATGGATTGAGTTAGCATGAACTACCTCCTCTCTGAGCGATTTCAAATTATCAAGTACTCTTACACTAAAAAGAGTATTTCCTTACATTCTGCAAAGAAGTTTTCTTACTGAGTTTCAAACTATGACCTCTAGTTCTAGTGCCAGCCATATAAAAATATCGATCCCTATCCACTCTGCCATAACCATGAAGGAATTTGAAAACCGCAACCATGTCCCCCTTATTATTCTAGCCTCAAGTGATGGTAAGTCTAATTCTCTCATCCCCTCATCATAACTGAGATGGTGTATTTCTGGCACAGTTTTGTGGCATGTCTTTGAACTTTTTCCAGCTTAACTAAGTGTTTTTTCAAGTATGGACTCCAAAAGTTGGCTGCATATTCAAGCTTTGGCCTCACATAGGCTACATAAATGTTTCTGAAAATTTTCTTGTCCATGTGCCTGAAGGTTACCCTTACATGTGCTAAGAAAGCATATGCTGCCCCTACTATGCCATTTATATATATATTTCTGGAGACAAATCTGCCAGTATGTTTTACTCCTAGATCTCTCTCATTCTCTGTCTCTTGAAGTTCTGCTCCTTTGTGTGTGTGATTACCTAATTGTGATTACCTAATTGTGTTTACGGGAAAGAGCCTAAAGCTCGTATCTTCCCGTCTCCTGATCGGTTCCATTTTATACTTGGCTGCATACCGCCGGGTGTGATCCAGGTCGGGAGCCCGCTCGTCCGGGTGTGTGTGTGTGTGTGTGTGTGTGTGTGTGTGTGTTATTACGGAACACCTTGGGTTGTGACCCTCTGTTAATTTGACAAATTATTTTACATATTATTTTGTTACTTTAAGAGAAAACACCTGTGCAGTGACCGTGAAGTGTGTGTGTGTGTGTGTGTGTGTGTGTGTGTGTGTGTGTGTGTGTGATTACCTAATTGTGATTACCTAATTGTGCTTACGGGAAAGAGCCCAAAGCTCGTATCTTCCCGTCTCCTGATCGGTTCCATTTTAGACTTAGTGATACTTATCATACCTGTCCTTAAAACTATGGATTGAGATAGCATTAACTACCTCCTCGCTTAGCCAATTCCAATTATCAACTACTCTTACACCGAAAAAGTATTTCCTTACATCCTGCAAAGAAGTTTTCTTACAAAGCTTCAAACTATGACCTCTAGTTCTAGAGCCAGCCATATCAAAATATCCATCCCTATCCACTCTATCATAACCATGAAGGAATTTAAAGACTGTCACCATATCCCCCCTCACTCTTCTAGCTTCGAGTGATGGTAAGTCTAATTCCCTCAGCCTCTCATCATAACTGAGATTGCGTATTTCTGGCACCAGTTTCGTGGCATGTCTTTGAACTTTTTCAAGCTTAGCTATGTGCTTTTTCAAGTGCGGATTCCAAAAGGGGGCTGCATATTCGAGTTTTGGCCTCACATAGGTTACATAAATATTTCTGAACATTTCCTTGTCCATGTGCCTGAAGGCTACCCTTACATTTGATAAGAATGCATATGCTGCCCTTACTATGCCATTTATATGTATTTCTGGAGACAAATCTGCCAGTATGTTTACTCCTAGATCTCTCTCATTTTCTGTCTCTTGAAGTTGTACTCCAGCCACCGAGTAGTCAAGCTTGGGCCTTCTTGCACTTGTACCCATTCTCATTACCTTACATTTTGAAGTATTGAATTTCATTAGCCACTTTTCTGACCACTCATGCAGATTATTTAGATCCTCCTGAAGTTCTCTACCATTGTTCTCGTTTTTTACTTTCTTCACAATCTTTGCATCATCTGCAAACATATTCATGAATGAATTTACAGACTCTGGTAGGTCATTTACATATACAAGGAACAAAAGTGGCCCTAAAACTGAACCCTGTGGAACTCAACTACTAACTCTTCTCCATTCAGACACTGAGTGTCTTACTCTAACCCTCTGTTCCCTTCCTTCTAAGTAAGTTTTTATCCATTCCAAAACATTTCCACCTATTCTAGCCATTGATTGCAGCTTCCTAATAAGTCTCCCATGTGGAACAGTGTCAAACGCTTTCTGGAAGTCTAGGAATATGCAATCTGCCCTACTCTCTCTTTCCTGTAAGATTTGGCTTACCTCATCATAAAATTCTAATAAGTTTGTTACTGTTGATCTACCTTCTCTGAAGCCATGTTGCCTCACTGACAAAAAGTTGAAGGATTCCAAGTGAAGAGAGATATGTTTCCTTAGTAGTTTCTCCATAACTTTGCAAACTATGCTGGTCAAGGAAACTGGTGTGTGTGTGTTTGTGTGCGTTTTGCGTTCATATATTTATCAAGTTTGTTAAATGTTATACCTTTGTGGTTATCGCGGCTTTAATCTAATTTATCATTTACACTCATTAAATAACTACGTTAGCGTTTGAAAACCAGCTATGTCTCGTTACCAGCAGAGAGTACTAGAAGAACTTCACTCCTAGAGGTGAGTTTATTGCTATACGAAGGACGTCATTATTAACTCTGCTACGGCAGTTGACAGAAGTAAAAGTGGTGAGAGTGATAATGAGCAGCAGGCCGTAATAAAGAGTGTGATGATGAAAAGGTGATCCAAAGGGGTGATAGGAGCTCCAACCGGCGAACTATCAGGCAATGGAGCGCACGGTGCCGACGACTGAACGAAGGACAAATTCATGATGGTTCCATTCGAGTAACGCCTGCATGATTAAGCGAAAGTTTAAGGGCGATTTCACATCGAAGTGGCACGTCGCATGCCACGTGGCACGCCAGTTGAAAACGAACATCCGGAAATATATGAAACCATTCACAAAGAAGTGGCGTGGCATATGGGACGTGTCACACCACTTCTGTGCAAAAGGCTTCATATATTTCCGTATGTTCGTTTGCAACAGGCGTGCCACGTGGCATGCCACATGCGATGGGCAACTTTGGTGTGAAAGCGGCGAAAATATATGAAACATTTCACCCAGAAGTGGCGTGGCACATGGGACGTGTCACGCCACTTCTGTGTGAAAGGTTTCATATATTTCCGAATGTTCGTTTTCAACAGGCGTGCCACATGGCATGCCACGTAGGACGTGCCACTTTGGTGTGAAAGCGACATGAGCCTCTTGTGGGTCTGTGATGGTAAAATATAAACGGCTTTTTGTGTAGATTCTCTTCACTACATCTAAAAATTAGATATTTGAGGAGTGATAATATTATGATGAATATTGTTTATAATCGAAGAAACTAGTTTCTATAGCTTTTAGTCGAGAGAGAGAGAGAGAGAGAGAGAGAGAGAGAGAGAGAGAGAGAGAGAGATTGGTTCTTCAAACTCAAGAAAAAAATTGTCCTTCAAGGCCACAATGATTCTTCTGTTTGGTCTTGCCTTCTTCTTCTACTTCTTCTTCTCCTTCTCCTCCTCCTTTTTCACTGTATCTCTCTTATTTTTTCTCTTCTCTTCCTCCCCTCCTCCTTATCCTCTTCCCACTCCTTTTCCCACCCTTTCCCTTCACTGCTTCTACTTGCACTTAATTCTTACTTCCAAATCTTCACAATCGAGCCATTTGTTTCAAAGCATAATGATTGCGAAACCGTCCATACAGGCAAAGCTTTTGATGTCAAGAGTAACGATCGGTTTTGTCATGTAGACTCGTAACACGCGACTAAAACCGGATTCAAAGGCCGGATTCATGCATCATACTTACTTGGAGACTGGTCTTAAAAGCAATGAACTTCACTAAACTTGAAAAGTCCTGATTTGGATACCAATTAAGATGTCGAATAAGAGGAAGGGCTGAACAGATAGGGAGAAATGTGGTGAGATCAGACGACGGGATATGCAAAAGTTAACTCGATGTGAGGTGTACTTATGCACTTGACTTAAAAAGATGCTTACAGTTGAGTCTCTCTCTCTCTCTCTCTCTCTCTCTCTCTCTCTCTCTCTCTCTCTCTCTCTCTCTCTCCTCTCTCTCTCTCTCTCTCTCTCAGGTGGGTGTCTCCTCAGATACAAATTCGAAGTTTCCTTCAAGTACACTTTTGTTTTTGTTTGCATTTTTTCTTTTTTCCCTCAAATTACCAAAGTTAAATTTTTATGTTAGGATGTGTGTTACCAGAAAAGAGATAAATTGAGTAACTAAATAGCACTTATATGAATATATAAAAATTCTGTGTGAAGCTTAAATAAAAGTTTTTCTCTTTTTCTCTCTTTCTTTTCTTCTTTCTATATTCTGTTTTCTATATTCTGTGAAAGGGAAAACATGAAAATGAGGCCATCTCTGTCCCAAACCTCCTTCACCCATGGGTTGGGGAGGTATGCTAGAGGATCTCCATGGGATGTAGCAGCAGGAGGAGGGGTAGCTATTAGGAGAGTAAAACAGAAAATCAAGGATCTAGAGGCAATGGTTATAAGCCTTGATGATAAAATTCAGAATATGGATAGAGAAATGAAAGAGAATGAAACACTCAGAGAGGAAATTAGATTTTTGGAGGAAGCCAATAAAACACAAGGGCAGGAGAGAAACGAACAAGAAAAACGAATAAAGAAGCTGGAAGGGGAAAAGAGTGAACTAGAAGCAGAATATCTAAACAAGAAGATAACAACAAACAGCTGAATGACAACCTAAATGAATTAGATGTTAGTTCACTGCTCTCTTCTGAGAGAGACGAGATTGCAGCTTGGAATGTCCAGATTAAGGAAAACATTGAACAGTTTAAAAAAAAAGTTTCAGGAGCTGAATCTGGAACATGATGCCATGAAAACTTCCTTTGCTGATGCACTAAAGGGGAATGTGGCAGTAAAAGAGGCTGTAAAGGTGGTGGCACTGGAAAACATTACAAACAGTTGACTATAAAGAGACAGTAATAAAAAAAAATGAAAGACATTGTGATGGAAAGGGCAAATCCACTCATTAAACAGGCACTTGATAAAGAGAAGACAGTGGTAATCTCAGGCATAAGCAAATCCCAGGAGCCAACATGGCAGGGGAGACTTGAAGAAAATAAAGGTAGGGTTGTAGACCTGATAAGAAGGCTTGGAGTAGTCTGTGGTCCTGAGGATATTGTAAACATGCACCAACTAGGCAAATATTCGAGGGAAGGAAAGCCGAGACCAACAAAAGTGATCTTTGACAGAGGGGAAACATGTAGAGAAATATTGATGAGAAAAAATAGTCTAAAAGACCTTCAAGAATTCAAAGAAGTGTTCATTAGATGATACAGAACACAGGAAGAGATGGGAAAGATCAAAAACTTGTTGCAAGAGGCAAGAAGGTTAAATGAGGAAAGAAACGCAGAAGAGAAGAAAAATTTTCATTTTAGAGTTCTTCCAGACAAAGGGGAGATAAGGAAGATAATGACAGAAGGTCAGGGGATGGAGCCTCATTAAGATTGTTATACACAAATGCTGATGGATTAGCTGGTAAGGCAGTAGAATTAAAAGATAGGATCCACAACAGTAAGGCATATATAGTAGCAATTACAGAGACTAATTTGAGTGAGGACATAAACAGTGTCACAGTTTTTCCTAAGGGCTTCAGAATATTAAGGGTGAAAGATTTGAGAGGACTGGTGGAGGGAGATCACTGCTCATAAGTGAAAGGATTCAAGTTGAAGAAATAAACTTGGCCATAGAAAGTGAGTTCAAGGAATTTCTTATTGCCCGCATAAATACTGGGTCGGAGATTATTATACTAACTGTTGTATATAACCCACCAAGGAACCAAAATAGGCTTGAAGTTTATGAGGAAAGTCATATAGGTACTATTGAAGTCATAAACTCGGTTGTTAACATGGCACAGGAGGGAAAATGTAGGATTTCGATTATGGGAGATTTTAATCATAAAGAGATAGATTGGATAAATCTTGACCCACACAGTGGTGAGGACTCATTTGGGGCAAGATTCCTAGATTGCGTACAAGGGAATTTCCTACACCAACATATAATGGAACCAACGAGGGCCAGGGGTGGGGATGAGCCATCACTACTTGATCTAGTATTCACAGATAATGTGTTGGATATTGAAAAATTGAGTATGAACCACCAATTGGAAAGAGTGACCACTGTGTGTTGTTGATGGAGTATATCATTGAAGATATTCTTCCTGAGAGTAGAGGCACTGAGGACATGAGGAGGAACTATCCGAAAGGAGATTACATCAAAATGAATGAGATTTTGCAGTTATTGACTGGAGAACCTTATTTTACAACAAATCTGTACAAGAAATGTATGACATCTTTTGTGAGAAATATGGGAAGATAGTAGATTGCTGCATACCTGTCACCAAAGTAGGTGTAATTCATGCCAGAGAGAAATGGTTCGATAATGAGTGTGAAGAGCTAAGGAGTGGAGAGACAAATGCTGGAAAAGGTATAGGAGGAGAAAAAACATAAATGCCTGGCAAACCTACAAAAGAGCAAGAAATGATTACCTAAGTAAAAGAAGAGAGGCAGAGAGAGACTATGAGAGGGACATCACCAGGAAGGCTAAAGAAAATCCCAAGCTTTTCCACAGCTTTAGCGGAGGAAAACTGAAGGTAAAAGAACACGTTTTAAGGCTTAAGAGAGAGGATGGAAGCATCACTGAGACAGATGAAGAGATCTGCAAAGAATTGAACAAGGAGTTTCAGTCAGTATTTATAGTAGAAAATACCCCATCCCCTCAGATTGCAGAGACAGATGCTCAAGGGCCAGTATTAGAGAACATCAACCTTACAGTCACAGAGGTATGCAAAGCGCTGTTGGAGTTAGATGTTCATACAGCTACAGGTCCTGATAATATATCCCCTCATGTAGTTAAAAAATGCACAAACTCAATATCATTGGCACTAAGTATCATATTTAAAAAGTCACTGGAGTCAGGGGAGATTCCAAGATGCTGGAAACAAGCAGATGTGATACCTATCTTCAAAAAGGGGAGGAGGGATACGGCTCTAAACTATAGACCAGTTTCCTTGACCAGCATAGTTTGCAAAGTTATGGAGAAACTACTAAGGAAACATATCTCTCTTCACTTGGAATCCTTCAAATTTTTGTCAGTGATGCAACATGGCTTCAGAGAAGTTAGATCAACAGTAAAAAACTTATAAGAATTTTATGATGAGGTAAGTCGAATCCTACAGGAAAGAGAGGGTTGGGCAGATTGCATATTCCTAGACTTCCAGAAAGCATTTGACACTGTTCCACAGCAGCATATGCCTTCTTATCAAATGTAAGGGTAGCCTTCAGACACATGGACAAGGAAATGTTCGGAAATAATATATGTAACCTATGTGAGGCCAAAACTTGAATATGCAGCCCCCTTTTGAAATCTGCACGTGATAAAGCACATAGCTAAGCTTGAAAAAGTTCAAAGACATGCCACGAAACTGGTGCCAGAAATATGCAATCTCATTATGATGAGAGGCTGAGGGAATTAGACTTACCATCACTCGAAGCTAGAAGATTGAGGGGGATATGGTGCCAGTCTTTAAATTCCTTCATGGTTATGATAGAGTGGATAGGGATCGATATTTTGATATGGCTGGCTCTAGAACTAGAGGTCATAGTTTGAAACTTCGTAAGAAAACTTCTTTGCAGGATGTAAGGAAATACTTTTTCAGTGTAAAAGTAGTTGATAATTGGAATTCGCTAAGCGAGGAGGTAGTTAATGCTATCTCAATCCATGGTTTTAAGGACAGGTATGATAAGTATCACTTAGTACAAAATGGAACCGATCAGGAGACGGGAAGATACGAGCTTTGGGCTCTTTCCCGTAAACCCAATTAGGTAATCACAATTAGGTAATCTCACACACACACACCCCAAAAAGGGATCTTCGACCCGATTTCTTACACATTGTAAACCTAGGATACCATGTTGTTAGTTAGCTAGGCACACACAAATGGATTTCATAAACGCATCTGACGAGGTTCTGTGTATGGCTAGGATCCCTTGTAGGATCTTAGCCATAAACAAAACCGCATCAGATGCGTTTATGAAATCCATTTGTGTGTGTCTAGCTAACTAACAATATGGTAGCCTAGGGTTACACTGTTTAAGAAATCGGGCCTTTGACTTACATAAGGTTTTCTTATTTATATTTCTTACAAGGTACCTAACTTTAGCATTGTGGTTAAAGGCAGGAGCATAATTTGGGATTGAGGTACATCAAATGGTTATTCAGTGATTGTTCCCAAAACTACCCTATAACAAAATTATCTTTGGAATAAAATATAAAACATAACTTCAAACCAAGCTTCTTAATCATTGATATTTAATGTGTATGAATCTTTTGACGTTTAACAATGCTATAGCAAATTTTATACAGAAAATTGGCTTATATTGAAAGGCGTTTTAACCTTACCTGTCCTGACCTATTCCGAACAGGCGGCTTTATCAGTTTCCATCGCCTTCTGGAAATGACAGTGGTCACCGTGGCAAAGTGATAATGCTCGTGACACTGATTCGTCAGGTCGAGGGTTCGCGGCCCGCCACGGTCTGAGGTTAGATTGGACATTCACCCGATGTAATGATCACACTTGCCGAAACCAAAGTCCTTCGCAAGAAGGAACCGTCCTAGCCCTTAGTAGAAACGTGAGTCAATGACGTAAAACCGATCACAGTCACATCACTGGAGATCTTTCCCTTTTTCATCCACTCGAAAAAATGGACAAAAATCCACATATTTTATAAAAAATGTTCCAATTACCACCATATCATATGTCCCTATTAGTCCCCTTCCGAATGAGGGTGGACATGTATATGAGAGCTGGTAGAGTAAGGCTGGATGACTTTCCTATCGCCCCACGGTGGCTTAAACCCATTTTAGTCAACCTGATTCGCGCGCTCTCCCACTGAACTACCGCTTCCCATACTCAATTCTCCAATTACCAACATATATTTTTTATATATTAGTGTCAATATCAATCCCCATTATAAGGACTGGACAAAGATAGATTGGAGCTGGGGAATTAAGACTTGATGCCCTTCTTAATGCCATATAATAAGAGAAAACAAGGTAGGATAACGCAAGGCTATGAACACTTTTTGTCGAAACTAAACGCAAAGCACAATACTAGGTAATTCGAAACCTTGACACATTTTTAAAACGACAACCTTTTTATTTTGGGCTACTATTATCTTTCAGCTTTCTGCTTGCTGGCTTGACATGATGAGAGGTTTCTATTTTCAAGAAAAGTAACTGCAAGTACGTGAATAGCTATGATTATGATAAAAATCCGGTGGATACTGGTGTACTTCAAGTATTGTTAAGCCTTTTTATAAGACCTTATGTAAGTAACGTCTCTTTTTTGAAGGGTGTGCGTATGTACGTGTGTGTGTGTGTGTGTGTGTGTGTGTGTGTGTGTGTGTGTGTGTGTGTGTGTGTGTGTGTGTGTGTGTGTGTGTGTGTGTGTGTGTGTGTATGGAACTAATGTTAGTCAAAGGTCCCTTTTTTGTAGTACATATGTGTGTCTGTGTGTGCTTGGAACTTGTGTAAGCAAAACGTCCCTATTTATTTGTTTGTAATTACTTAATTGTAATTACCTAACTGTTCTTACGGGAAAGAACCCCACTCGTAACTTTTCGTCTCCTGGTCGGTTGCATTTTGTACTTAGTGATACTTATCTTACTTGTCCGTAAAACTATGAATTGAGTTAGCATTAACTACCCCTCGCTTAGCGAATTCCAATTATCAACTACTCTTACACTAAAAAAGTACTTCCTTACATCCTGCAAAGCAGTCTTCTTACTTAGCTTCAATCTATAACCTCTAGTTCTGGAGACAGCCATATCAAAATATCGATCCCAGTCCACTTTCACAACCATGCACGAATTTAAAAACCGTCACCATATCCCCCCTAATTCTTCTAGCTTCGAGTGATGGAAAGCCTAATTCCCTCAGTCTTTCCTCATAACTGAGATTGCATATTTCTGGCACCAGTTTCGTGGCATGTCTTTGAACGTTTTCCAGCTTTACTACGAACTGTTTCAAATGTGGATTCCAAAAGGGGGCTGCATATTCAAGCTTTGACCTCACATAGGTTACCTAAATATATCTGAACATTTCTTTGTCCATGTGCCTGAAGGCTACCCTTACATTTGCTAAGAAAGCATATGCTTCCCTTGCTGTGATTACCTAATTGTGTTTACGGGAAAGAGCCCAAAGCTCGTATCTTCCCGTCTCCTGATCGGTTCCATTTTATACTTAGTCATACTTATCATACCTGTCCT
>JAXCGZ010007586.1:60000-70000 GCA_037179515.1 Halocaridina rubra
ATATATATATATATATATATATATATATATATATATATATATATATATATATATATATATATATATATATATATATATATATATATATATATATATATATATATATATATATATATATATATATATATATATATATATATATATATATATATATATATATATATATATATATATATATATATATATATATATCTATATATATATATATATATATATATATATATATATATATATATATATATATATATATATATATATATATATATATATATATATATATATATATATATATATATATATATATATATATATATATATATATATATATATATATATATATATATATATATATATATATATATATATATATATATATATATATATATATATATATATAATATATATATATATATATATATATATATATATATATATATATATATATATATATATATATATATATATATATATATATATATATATATATATATATATATATATATATATATATATATATATATATATATATATATATATATATATATATATATATATATATATATATATATATATATATATATATATATGTAAGTGAATAAGCATATTAAAAGAAAAAAATAATAATGCAGTTATACAAAGGCAACGTAACGTACCCATGCTCTCATAATTATGGCAATATTAAAAATAAACGTTTCCTGATTATATAATTTATTTATTTTTCTCTTCTTTCTCTCTTCAGTTTTTTATGCATTTAACGCTGTACATGAAAATCGAGAGAATACCGAAGATGGCCAGGGCGTACCCCGCTCACGCGACGCACAGAGGAGCCCGACCTCTGTTGAAACTGGACGAGGGTTACCGCACCAATATGGACGGGTGCGGCTAAAGAAGCGAGCCCATACCCTGAGGATTGCTACTCTTAACATCGGTAGCATGACCGGTAGAGGAAGAGAAGTTGCGGATTTGATGGAGAGAAGGAAGATTAACATACTGTGTGTACAAGAGACAAGATGGAAAGGAAATAAAGCGCGAGATTTGGGTGGAGGCTACAAGTTGATATACAGTGGAGCGGATGAGAGAGGAAGAAATGGAGTGGGTGTGGTGCTAGACCCCCAAACCAAGGAGGAGCTGGTGGAAGTGGTGAGGAAGAGCAGCAGGATTTTGAGGATCAAGTTGGTATATGGTCAGGAAGCAATAAACGTGATCAGCGCATATGCCCCCCAAGTTGGGTGCGATGACGCAGAGAAGGAAACGTTCTGGCAAGAAATGGACGAAGTACAGAGGGAGGTCCCACCGGGGGAGAGGTGTGTCGTGGGCGGCGACTTAAGCGGGCATATAGGACGTGACAACGATGGAGTGAGACGAGTTCATGGAGGCAAAGGTACTGGAGTGAAAAACCAGGAGGGGGAGAGCGTGCTGGAATTTGCCATAGCATTTGACATGGCGATCCTGAACACGTTCTTCATGAAAAACAGCTACCGGACATACAGGAGTGGTCCCAGAGAGAGTCAAATCGACTTCCTCCTGTATCGAAGAGAAAACATCCGAGAAGTGGAAGACTGTAAAGTACTACAAGGAGAGAGTGTGGGAGCGCAGCACAGCCCAGTTGTGGCGAAGCTGGTTGTAAGGACGCGAAGGACCGGAGTCGAGAGGGGAGAACCTAGGATCAAGTGGTGGAAACTCAAGGATGAGGTGGTGCAGCAGGAGTTCAAGAGGAAAGCACTACAAAGGATAGAAGAGGCAGAGGAGGTGGATCAGTGGTGGAAAAGGAACAGTGAAGTGATCAGGAGTACGGCAGAGGAAGTCCTCGGAAAGTCATCTGGAAAGAAGCCGAGAAACGGAAAAGAGTCTTGATGGTGGTCCTCAAATTGCAAAGAGAAGATAGAAAAGAAGAAAGAGATGAAGAAAGCTTACGACAAGGAAAGAACAGAGGAGCGTAAAGCTATGTTGAAAGATGCAAATAAGGAGGCGAAGAGGGCTGTAGCACAGGCGCGTGCAGCAGCACTGCAGGATATGTATGAGAACCTTGAAACAAAGGAGGGACAGAAGAGAATCTATAAGTTAGCAAAAGAAAGGAACAGATCGACAAAGGACCTAACATCAATAAAGCAAATCAAGGATAAGAACGGAAGAGTGCTTACTGACCCCGACATGATTAAAATGCGGTGGAGGGACTACTACGAAGAACTTCTAAATCAGGAAAATCCAAGAATACGAAGAGGTGAAGGAGTGGGAATGGAGGGAGAGGTAGACGCTGTGAGTGAGGCGGAAGTCAGAGAAGCGTTGAAGAAGATGAAAAATGGAAAGTCAGTAGGGCCAGACCAGATTCCTGCAGAGGTATGGAAGAGTTTAGGCGAAGAAGGGATACGGGTGCTGACAAAGTTCCTGAACATGGTGATGAAGGAAGAGACTATCCCGAACGAGTGGAGAGATAGTATAATGGTACAGATTTTCAAAGAAAAGGGAGACATCCAGAGTTGCAACAACTATAGAGGAATTAAGCTAACATCCCACACTATGAAGCTGCTGGAAAGAGTGTTGGATAAAAGGCTGAGGGAGGAGACAGAAGTTTGTAGTGAGCAGTTTGGTTTTATGAAAGGTCGAGGAACAATGGATGCAGTATTCGCAATGAGGCAGACAATGGAAAAATATAGAGATAAGCAAAGAGGGCTGTACATGGCGTTTATTGACCTGGAAAAAGCTTATGATCGGGTCCCGAGAAGCGAGGTGTGGAGGAGTATGAGGTCGAAGGGAGTGAAGGAGAAGTATGTCAAGATAGTTCAGGACATATACAGGGAAGCCACAACAAGAGTAAGAAGTACAGTTGGCACTACAGAGCCTTTTCAGGTGAAAGTTGGACTCCATCAGGGATCAGCTCTTAGCCCCTATCTATTTAACCTTCTCATGGATGTGATGGTGGAGGAAGTGACAAAGGAGGCACCATGGAGCATGCTCTTTGCAGACGATATTGTTTTGGTCTCCGAGAGCCGTGAAGAATTGCAAGAGAGGTTGGAGCTATGGAGGGGTTTGCTGGAGGATTACGGACTGAAGGTGAGCAGACAGAAAACGGAGTACCTGGAGTGTAATGTGACACAAGGAGGCGACCTGTTCATGCAAGACCACAAGCTCCCAAAGGCGGACGCCTTCAAATACCTCGGCTCCTACGTAACGATGGATGGAGACCTAGAGAGAGAGATTGATCATAGGATCCAGGTAGCATGGAACAGCTGGAAGAGAACATCAGGGGTGCTATGTGACAAGAAAATCAGTGCTAGAGTGAAAGGAAAAGTGTACAAGTCAGTTGTGAGACCAGCGTTGCTGTACGGTGCGGAGACGTGGCCTGTGAAAAAGGTTCAAGAAAGGAAGATAGATGTCGCAGAAATGAGAATGCTGAGGTGGATGAGTGGGGTGACGAGGGAGGACAGGATACGAAATGACCAGATCAGAGGTACAGTGAAGGTGGTGGAGGCGTCGGCGAAAGCGCAGGAGAGGAGATTACAGTGGTTCGGTCATGTGAAGAGGAGAGATGAAGACTACGTGGGTGTGAGAGTGATGGAGATGGATGTGGAGGGCAGACGTAGACGAGGAAGACCTAAACTACGGTGGAAGGACCGACTGAAGGAGGATCTCAGAGAGAGACAGCTGGAGGAGGAGCAAGTGATGGACCGGAACCAGTGGAGACGACTAGTGAAGAGATGCGACCCCATATGAAAATGGGAACGCAAATAGAGGAAGAAGAAGAAGATGAAAGTGACATGTTGGATGTCAGGCAATCACAGTACGGTAGGACCGAAGCATTTGTACGTGTGAGATTACCAACCTGTCATGTGTTGAACACGTACAGTTGGACCGTGGCGTGCGAGCTCAGTCTGAGCTGAAGTTCTGAACACTGATTGCTGCAACTTCACTCTTCCTTCACCGTCTTCACGTTTTGAACCGACAGTTGCATCTAAACGTTAATGCAACTTGAGCAGTCCATAGTCAGTGCGTCTGTGTTTGATTCCCGAACATTAATATTTAGTTGTATTAACTACATCAGTGACTATTTATTGTAAATATCTGATCGTATGATGGATCGGTGGTTAAAAACCGGAAGCATGTTAAAACGAGACAGTAGTGACATAGAAGGTGAATGTGCGACAAGCTCAAGTGAAAAGACACTGACTCATCAGTCGAAACGCAAAAACTGTAAATACTGTGATGAATACATATCCTTTGGATTTATATGTAGAGGCAGTGAAGGTGAACAGAAACCACAATGTGTTCTCTGTTATAAATATTGTCCAATGAAAGTATGAAGCCAGCCAAACTTCGCCGGCATTTTGAAACTAAGCATAAGGAGCATACTAACAAACCTGTTGAATATTTTCAAAGAAGACGGGAAGAACTGCTTTCAAGACAAAATATTATAGAAAAAATAGCAACCGGGGGTGATAATAAGAATGTGTGTGCTTCGTATGATGTTCCTCTTTTAATAGCAAAGAGTGGAAAACCACACACAATAGCAGAGGAACTAATTCTGCCTGCTGCCAAAGCAATGGCCTCTAGGATGCATGGAGACAAAGTATCAAAGAGTTTTGATCTCATTTCATTGTCAAACACCACTGTCAAGCGACGAATAGAAGACATGTCTGACAGTGTTAAAAATCAACTAGTGAAGAGAGTAATTAAAAGTCCGTATTATTCTTTACAATTAGATGAAACTACAGATGTTGCTAACAGTGCTGATTTACTTGCATTCATACGATATGAATTTGACGATACAATTAAGAAAGATTTTCTCTTTTGCCAATCATTGCACACACAACTGGTGAGTCTATTTTTAATAGTTTGAATGATTTTATAATAGCTAATGAAATTGGATGGTCAAAGTGTGTAGGAGTCAGTACTGATAGGGCTCCCGCAATGTCGGGAAAGTACAAAGGACTCAAGGCAAAAATCCAAAATATAATACCAAATGTCAAGTGGACTCATTGCTGCATACATAGAGAATCGTTGACAGCAAAGAAAATGCCTGAAAAATTGAAGACGACTCTAGATGAAGTAGTGAAAGTAGTTAACTTCATAAAAGCTCAGCCCTTAAATTCTCGTATTTTTAGTGTTCTTTGTGAGGAGATGGGTAGCGCTCATGAACAACTGCTCTTGCATTCTCAAGTGCGGTGGCTGTCCCGCGGTAAAGTACTTACCCGCATATTTGAGTTGCGTAATGAAATTAGACTATTTCTTCATGATAAATCATTTCATGGGAGAGAATGGTTTAATAACTTTTCGTGGCTAGCTATTGTGGCATACATGTCTGACATCTTTACTTATTTCAGTGACCTAAATTTGAGCCTACAAGGGAGATCCATAACTATTTTTAAAGTTGAAGATAAAGTGGAAGCCATGATCAAGAAATTAGAATTATGGTCTGAACGTCTGCATAGTGGTGTGTTTGAATCCTTTCCAACACTTTATGACTTTCTTGGAACTTCTGAAGAATACATTTCTGAAGAAATAAGAAGACTTTTTATTCAGCATTTGTAAGGTTTAAAGATCAGTTTTAGGGATTATTTTCCTCCTCATGATGGTAATAACAAGTGGATTAGGGATCCTTTTCATGTAAATGTAAAAGATGTAAAAGAATTAACAGCAAAAGAAGAAAATAGCCTTGTTGAACTTTCATGTGACACTTCACTAAGATCACGTTTCAGCCGTTACAATTTATCAGAGTTTTGGTTACTATTGAAAAATGAGTATCCAGAACTGGCAACCAAGGCCCTGAAATATCTAATGCCATTCCCTACTACGTATTTATGCGAGCAGGCTTTCTTACAGCTCATTTACATAAAATCAAAATACAGAAATAGGATGAATGTGGAACCTGATCTTCGCTTAAAACTGTCTGCCATTGAACCTGAAATTGAAAACATAGTAGCAGCAAAACAGCATCACCCATCTCATTAATGAGATTAAGATAAAGTTTTTTTTTTTCTGCTCTGTTCTGTTCTGCATTTCTTTCTTTATATTTGTTATATATTTTCCCATTTTTTCATTTACATATGTGGTTCTGCAGAAATTAATCTAGTTTTCTGATAAGAGGAGTTTGTTGCTAGTTTATTAAAGCAGCATGTTAAGTTGACAGACGTTTCAATATCCTGGGGTCCGGGGAAAAAATCATTTAAATAAAAGGGGTCCTTGGTAGTAAAAAGTTTGGGAACCACTGTTTTAGGGGATCAGAGCTAACCAGAAAAACGGTTGTTGGATCCCGCGGCAGAAGAACTTTACCCATATTCACTGTGGAAAATCCAAATAGTGATGTTGCTTACCGTTTTATGTATCACTACTAATTCCCATTCGAATGGGGGTGGATACAGACATATTACAACTGGGAATTGAGGTTGGATACCCTTCCTAAGTCCCCACGGTGGTCTCGAAAACGGGTTTGTCAATTCCCGAGCCCAGTGCTATAATTACTATTCTACCACGGTCTCGATCAGGTTCTATGGCAGAAGATCTTCACCCACTTACATTGTGGGTAACCCAAGCAGCATGGTGGGGGAGAATTGTGGTGATCCTTTTACCCCAAGGACCTGAGGTGGGGTAAATTGGCTTCATTGTGAATATATTTGTGTTTTGACTCGGCCACCACCTTACAAGGGGATTATGCTATATTTAAACTAAAACTCGAAGACAGGAAAAGTAACTTAATAATCGAAAAATTAATGAATAAACTAAAATAAATTGAATATATATATATATATATATATATATATATATATATATATATATATATATATATATATATATATATATGTGTGTGTGTGTGTGTGTGTGTGTGTGTGTGTGTGTGTGTGTGTGATTACCTAATTGTGATTACCTAATTGTGTTTACGGGTAAGAGCCCAAAGCTCGTATCTTCCCGTCTCCTGATCGGTTCCATTTTATACTTGGTGATACTTATCATACCTGTCCTTAAAACTATGGATTGAGATAGCATTAACTACCTCCTCGCTTAGCCAATTCCAATTATCAACTACTCTTACACTGAAAAAGTATTTCCTTACATCCTGCAAAGAAGTTTTCTTACCAAGCTTCAAACTATGACCTCTAGTTCTAGGGCCAGCCATATCAAAATATCGATCCCTATCCACTCTATCATAACCATGAAGGAATTTAAAGACTGTCACCATATCCCCCCTCACTCTTCTAGCTTCAAGTGATGGTAAGTCTAATTCCCTCAGCCTCTCATCATAATTGAGATTGCGTATTTCTGGCACCAGTTTCGTGGCATGTCTTTGAACTTTTTCAAGCTTAGCTATGTGCTTTTTCAAGTGTGGATTCCAAAAGGGGGCTGCATATTCGAGTTTTGGCCTCACATAGGTTACATAAATATTTCTGAACATTTCCTTGTCCATGTGCCTGAAGGCTACCCTTACATTTGATAAGAATGCATATGCTGCCCTTACTATGCCATTTATATGTATTTCTGGAGACAAATCTGCCAGTATGTTTACTCCTAGATCTCTCTCATTTTCTGTCTCTTGAAGTTGTACTCCAGCCACCGATTAGTCAAGCTTGGGCCTTCTTGCACTTGTACCCATTCTCATTACCTTACATTTTGAAGTATTGAATTTCATTAGCCACTTTTCTGACCACTCATGCAGATTATTTAGATCCTCCTGAAGCTCTCTACCATTGTTCTCGTTTTTTACTTTCTTCACAATCTTTGCATCATCTGCAAACATATTCATGAGTGAATTTACAGACTCTGGTAGGTCATTTACATATACAAGGAACAAAAGTGGCCCTAAAACTGAACCCTGTGGAACTCCACTACTAACTCTTCTCCATTCAGACACTGAGTGTCTTACTCTAACCCTCTGTTCCCTTCCTTCTAAGTAAGTTTTTATCCATTCCAAAACATTTCCACCTATTCTAGCCATTGATTGCAGCTTCCTAATAAGTCTCCCATGTGGAACAGTGTCAAACGCTTTCTGGAAGTCTAGGAATATGCAATCTGCCCAGCCCTCTCTTTCCTGTAAGATTTGGCTTACCTCATCATAAAATTCTAATAAGTTTGTTACTGTTGATCTACCTTCTCTGAAGCCATGTTGCCTCACTGACAAAAAGTTGAAGGATTCCAAGTGAAGAGAGATATGTTTCCTTAGTAGTTTCTCCATAACTTTGCAAACTATGCTGGTCAAGGAAACTGGTCTATAGTTCAGAGCTGTATCCCTCCTTCCCTTTTTGAAGATAGGTATCACATTTGCTTGTTTCCAGCATCTTGGAATCTCCCCCGACTCCAGTGACTCCTTAAATATGATACTTAGTGCCACTGATATTGTGTTTGCGCATTTTTTAAGCACATGAGGGGATATGTCATCAGGACCTGTAGCTTTATGAACATCTAAATCCCTCAGCGCTTTGCATACCTCTGTTGCTGTAAGGTTGATGTTCTCTAATACCGGCCCTTGAGCTTCTATCACTGCAATCTGAGGGGGTGGGGTATTTTCTACTGTAAATACTGACTGAAACTCCTTGTTCAATTCTTTGCAGATCTCTTCATCCGTCTCAGTGATGCTTCCATCCGCTCTCTTTAGCCTTAAAACCTGTTCTTTTACCTTCAGTTTTCCTCTGATAAAGCTGTGGAAAAGCTTGGGATTTTCTTTAGCCTTCCTGGTGATGTCCCTCTCATAGTCTCTCTCTGCCTCTCTCCTTTTACTTAGGTAGTCATTTCTTGCTCTTTTGTAGGTTTGCCAGGCATTTATATTTTTTCTCCTCCTATACCTTTTCCAGCATTTGTCTCTCCACTCCTTAGCTCTTTTACACCCATTATCGAACCATTTCTCTCTGGCATGAATTACACCTACTTTGGTGACAGGTATGCAGCAATCTACTATCTTCCCATATTTCTCACAAAAGATGTCATACATTTCTTGTACAGATTTGTTGTAAAATAAGGTTCTCCAGTCAATAACTGCAAAGAGCTCATTCATTTTGATGTAATCTCCTTTCCGATAGTTCCTCCTCATGTCCTCAGTGCCTCTACTCTCAGGAAGAATATCTTCAATGATATACTCCATCAACAACACACAGTGGTCACTCTTTCCAATTGGTGGTTCATACTCAATTTTTTCAATATCCAACACATTATCTGTGAACACTAGATCAAGTAGTGATGCCTCATCCCCACCCCTGGCCCTTGTTGGTTCCATTACATGTTGGTGTAGGAAATTCCCTTGTACACAATCTAGGAATCTTGCCCCGAATGAGTCCTCACCACTGTGTGGGTCAAGATTTATCCAATCTATCTCTTTATGATTAAAGTCTCCCATAATCAAAATTCTACATTTTTTTTCCCGTGCCATGTTAACAACTGAGTTTATGACTTCAATAGTACCTATATGACTTTCCTCATAAACTTCAAGCCTATTTTGGTTCCTTGGTGGGTTGTATACAACAGTTATTATAATGCTCTCTGACCCAGTATTTATGCGAGCAACAAGAAATTCCTTGAACTCACTTTCTATAGCCAAGTTTATTTCTTCGACTTGAATCCTTTCACTTATGAGCAGTGCTATCCCTCCACCAGTCCTCTCAGATCTTTCAACCCTAAGTATTCTGAAACCCTTAGGAAAAACTGTGACACTGTTTATGTCCTCACTCAACTTAGTCTCTGTAATTGCTACTATATCTGCCTTACTGTTGTGAATCCTATTTTTTAATTCTACTGCCTTACCAGCTAATCCATCAGCATTTGTGTATAACAGCCTTAATGTGTGTGTGTGATTACCTAATTGTGATTACCTAATTGTGTTTACGGGAAAGAGCCCAAAGCTCGTATCTTCCCGTCTCCTCATCGGTTCCATTTTAGACTTAGTGATACTTATCATACCTGTCCTTAAAACTATGGATTGAGATAGCATTAACTACCTCCTCGCTTAGCGAATTCCAATTATCAACTACTCTTACACTGAAAAAGTATTTCCTTACATCCTGCAATGAAGTTTTCTTACCAA
>JAXCGZ010007586.1:75000-92500 GCA_037179515.1 Halocaridina rubra
AAAAAAAAAACACACACACACGCGCATCACACGATTCATCCCTTAAAAAAAAAAAAAGTACGATATATGAATGTACCAGGACAATTGCCCCTTGGAAAGTTACCCATTAGGACAATTTTCCAAAGGACAGCTGCCCCTTGGAACAATTCCTCTTTCAGTATACAGCAATGAATACAATAGATTCCAGTTTTTATATTTCATACCTAATTTAATCCTAACAAAATCTTGTTTTCATTCTTTATTGCTTGATTGTATGATTTACTTCATTTTAATATTATCAAGGGACAAATTGTGCCTTTTTGCATTAAGAATTAGATATTAATGCCCAAATGCAATTTTCCTTGGAGCAATTGTCCTGGGGGCAATAGTCCGTATCCCACGATATAAAAATTAACATGCTAATCCCCAGTCTCTGGTGAATGTTATTGAACTAATATGCAATCAATGTACATATCCTTTGTATTTTATATATACAGAAAGAGACACTGTAGTTGGTACAGAATAAGTGGCAGGTATATTACTTGCATATTCTACATGTATATGCAATATATGCTCTTAGATAACCGGATAGATATGAGGAGATTAAATTTGGATATATAGATATCAATATTTTAAGGATATATGATATATATATATATATATATATATATATATATATATATATATATATATATATATATATATATATATATATATATATATATATATATATATATATATAAGAAACAGAATAGCTCAGAAATTATCAGCATGCAATGTGCTAAAGATAGAGAGCTTATATATATATATATATATATATATATATATATATATATATATATATATATATATATATATATATATATATATATATATATATATATATATATATATATATATATATATATATATATATATATATATATATATATATATATATATATATATATATATATATATATATATATATATATATATATATATATATATATATATATATATATATATATATATATGTATATATATATATATATATATATATATATATATATATATATATATATATATATATATATATATATATATATATATATTTATATATATATATATATATATATATATATATATATATATATATATATATATATGTAGTCTCCGTGGCAAAATGGTAACGTCCGCGACTCTGAGGCGGCAGGTCGAGGGTTCTTGCCCCGTTACGGACTGAGGTTAGTAAGGGCATACACTTAGGGTAACGATTACATCTGCCAAACAAGTCCTTCGCAAGAAGGCAACCGTCCTAGCCCTTAGTAGAAAAGGGAGTTCGTGACGTAAAACCGAATCCATCCATCCATCCATATATGTATATATATACATATATATATATATATATATATATATATATATATATATATATATATATATATATATATATATACATATATATATATATATATATATATATATATATATATATATATATATATATATATATAGAGAGAGAGAGAGAGAGAGAGAGAGAGAGAGAGAGAGAGAGAGAGAGAGAGAGAGAGAGAGAGAACTATTTCATGAAGATATCTAAACAAATAACAAATTCTAGAAAAATGAAAATAAGAAGCCACTTGAACTGAAATGTATCACATTTATCGTGAATATGATTGCAGTTCTTGCAAAATGCACAAGAATAATCAAGGTTTCATACTTAATGCATGAAATCGCACTGTTTTACTTTTACTTTTATGAAACACACACACACACACATACACACACATACACAAACACATACATATATATATATATATATATATATATATATATATATATAATATATATATATATATATATATATATATATATATATATATATATATATATATATATATATATATATATATATATATATATATATATATATAATATATATATATATATATATATATATATATATATATATATATATATATAAACATTGCAATACTAAACTCTACTACGTATCAAATGTGTTCAGGAGCATAATGTAAGATTGTCGGTCCCCATTCGAATGGGGGTGGACACACAAAAGTAGACAATTTGTCTGCATCGTTTCCTACATTCACGTGGAGTCTTTAAACGTGACCAGGCTCCTCAACTCATTTCTACTGGAGCCATTATCGTCCTCTAATATATTCTACAGAAACTGAACTTAGGATTTAATGTGATTTAGATAAAGACAAATTTTTCGCATTTATTTTTGGATTTATCAAAAGTCTTTGTTAATATCTAACTAATCGTGAGGAGTTACTCTGACGAAACAACCTTCTCTAATCCAAAATATGTATCGTTTGGTGTTCCACAGGAATTAATACTAGGGCCCGATTTCTTGAATAATGTAAGCCTAGGATACCATATGGTTAGTTAGCTATACACACATAATGGAGTTCATAAACGCATCTGACGCGGTTCTGTGTATGGCTAGGAACCCGTACATAAACCTAGGATACCATATTGTTAGTTAGCTAGACACACACAAATGGATTTCATAAACGCATCTGACGCGGTTTTGTATATGGCTAGGATCCCGTACAAATGGAGTTCATAAACGCATCTGACGCGGTTTTGTGTATGGCTAGGATTCCGTACGGGATCCTAGTCATACACAGAACCGCGTCAGATGCGTTTATGAACTCCATTTGTACGGAATCCTAGCCATATACAAAACCGCGTCAGATGCGTTTATGAAATCCATTTGTGTGTGTCTAGCTAACTAATAATATGGTATCCTAGGTTTACAATGTTTAAGAAATCGGCTCTAGGTCCACTTTTTTTTTGTTAATGCGATATTAATTTCCCAGAGCTAACTTCAAGAGCGGAAGCTGCTTTGTTGAGTTAAAACTTATTAAAAAAAAAAGTTACTACTTAATGAAAATAAGAAAAATGCTGGGTTAATTATTCAAGGTATCATGTAACATAATTTCAAGAAAAAAATAAAATTAATTTAGAATGCAATGTCAACCAAGCTAGCAAAATTATATAAAAATATCTAGGCATTTAATTTGATGGATAAATGATATATGATTCCCATATAGATGGAGTCTAAAAGAAGGTAACAGGCACTCCACTTAATTTACAATGAATGAAAGATAATTTTGAGACAACTAAAAGAAAACCAAATGTTTGCTTTATAATATCTATAGGACGAATTTGCCGAAAATAGTTTAAATAGCTAATAATAACTAAAAGTCATTAAAAAAAATCTAGACTTAATGATAAGAAATCAAGTAGCATTCTTTGAAATTAAGCGACATTCTGTAGGTATAGAATTGTGATATGCTAACCAAACCTCTTAATCAGTGAAAACCTTTGGCTCCGGCTATAACCCCAAACTTCGGAAATTTCAGTAAATTCAAAGTCAGGAACTGAAGAACAGACGAAAACCTCAAAGTTTCTGCTCATTTTCATTCATTCCTACAGCTCGATCGTCTCTCCACACCCGACAAATGACTACAATTCTGCAAAAAGAAGAAGAAAAATGGTCTGGGAAGGTTTGAAGAGGTAACTGCGTGCTTCGAAGAACCGTGCCCGGGCTAAAACCGTCACGAGATGTAAGAATCAATCAACTGTATTCGCTCCACCCAAATGATACCCTGTCTGTGGGTACCGGGAGAGAGAGAGAGAGAGAGAGAGAGAGAGAGAGAGAGAGAGAGAGAGAGAGAGAGAGAATTTTCACACAAGATGATAATTATTTCAGACAAATTCCTTTTTTGTCGAATTCCCACGTTTTGCCAGCCTTTACATTATCTTGACTATGTGCCAAATATTTCACATAAAGCAGATTCACATGAGATGTTTTTCATTATGTTGTATGTAACGATGGAAATATATGCCTTTCAAACAGGTATTTTACCCTCGGAAATAAATATATTTGCGAATAAGGAGGGAATTAAATACATCGGTCTAAACATTTTGCAATGATCTCGATACAAGCCTCACCACGTACTTTGTGAAGATATTAATAATAATTTATACGCATATTCTTTATTTAACAGACTTTCTGACATACAACTAAAATAAAATAACTGTAAATATAGTAATAATAATAAGTAAATAAATAAACAAATAAATAAAGAAAGAAAGAAAGAAAGAAAGAGAAGTTTAAATAATGTCTAGTCTAAAATCGCATTACTAGTAATCGTTTAAAAATTTTGCCAATTAAGTAAGCCTACATACATACAAACCAAGAAAATTAAAATCTTAGCATGAATTAAGTAAACAAATTAAAAAAAAAAATTTTTGAACCATTTGTGAAGTCACACTTTGACTTCGAGGATAAAAAGAATCTCTCACTTCACATTACCCAATAAGAAAAGAGATATACACAAGGACGCTTAAATCAAAAGAAGCAAAATAGAGAAGGGTCCTCCTACGTACCACAAAACAATGCATTACCATGATGTTTTCCAACTTGTGAGGAAAGGAAGAAAAGAAGGGAAAAAAAACTTGTTTACATGAATCTTCTTCTTGCGTTCCATTGCAAAACCCCGAAGACGTGTCCTTGCCATAGGGATCTGTCATTTTATTATAGTATTTTTTTTTTTCTGAAATTAAAATAATAGGACTTTCTTGGGATAGAGCTTAGGGCTTCTTATTTGATTTTTATGATGATTTTTGTACGGATATTTTTAACTTTTCTATAGGCTGTAGTGAGTTAACCAAGCGAATCTAACTAAACCTAGCTGTCAGACACTAGCAGGGGGGTCTAGTTTCTCATATAAGATTAAGTTAATAATTAGTGCTTATAAATAACTTTGGCTAATTAGATTTAGTATTAACTGGATGTCACTTTTTCGAAATCACTTCGTATTGCTGATTAGCAAAGGAAGGAAATCCATTGTTTCTATTATGACTAGTTCATATCTTAACTAGATCTTTATTAGTCTCACTGCAAGCGTTGACACTAGTAGAACTTTCATAAATATCAGAACTAACAAACAGAATTACCCACAAGTAATTAAGAATCACGTTTGACAATCTATATATAAATACGTGATTACAATGACCACAGTTTCGTTGTCTTTTTAAAATAATAATAATAATAATAATAATAATAATAATAATAATAATAATAATAATAATAATAATAATAATAATAATAATAATAATAATAATTTTGCAAAGGCATGCAGCATAACCGTTTTTTTTTTTTTTTTTTTTTTACCCGCGCAATCAACTTGTTTACTTCACTTCAGCTAAACTAATTCATCATCATTTAAGTAAACTTTATCAGGGTGTATTATAATACTGCATAGATATAACTGATAAAACAGTAGAGCCTTATCCGAATTGCAGACCAAGTCATAAAAACAATATTTAAAGTGTTTTTTTTTTATTTTGTGCAATAGCAAAATGTCCGATATTTACAGGATGCAACTTCTTTTTTGTTTACTTTGTTCTTTAGGCTAAAATTCAACAGTTACATCCAAATTTACAAAAAAATAAAAAATAAAAAATGTTATTCAAAACTCTCATTTCTAAATTTTCATTAGTTTATAATCTACCTTACTTTATAATTTGATCATATTATCAAAGTTTAAAGGTTTGCGAAGCTCTAAACTAATCAAATATGCTTAGCCAATATAAAAATAAATTTACCCATTAATACCATTATTACCTCTTCAAACAACCACCGATTGTAAATTTTCACAATTTGCACGATCCTGGTGAAGTATAAATATAACTCGGTTCGAAAATACAGCTACAGCTACTATCTATAAACTTATTTGTACTTTTGGTGGAGTCCGCTAATTTCACCTTCGTCCTCGTTCACTATGTCGGGGTTTAAATGATAGTCTGTAAGAGGTCCTTAACGTTTCGGAGCATGATATATGGCTACAGGTTCTGTATGTAAAGTTATTTGTAGCTTTGGAGTTGGCTAATTTCACCTTCGTCCTCGTTCACTTCGAGGGGATTTACAGGAGAGACTGTGTGAGTTACACCATGATAGTGTTTACAGGAGAGGCTGTATGAGTTCTCCATGGCTGGGTTTATAGGAGAGACCAGATGATTTCACTACGACAGGGTTTACAGGCATGAGTTCACTACGACAGGGTTTACAGGAGAGACTACATGCGAACATTACGACGGGTTTAACAGGCGAGACTGTATGACTTCACTATGGCTGGGTTTACAGGAGATAATGTCTTGATTTTACTATGACAAGGTGTACAGGAGAGACAGCATGACTTCACAAGAGCTGGGTTTACAGGAGAGACGGTATGACTTCACAGAGGCTGGGTTTACAGGAGAGACTGTATGAGCTCAACATGGCTGGGTTTACAGGAGAGAATGTCTTGAGTTTACTCTGACAGGGTTTACAGGAGAGACAGTATGACTTCACAGAAGCTGGGTTTACAGGAGAGACAGTATGACTTCACAGAAGCTGGGTTTACAGGAGAGACAGTATGACCTCACAGAAGCTGGCTTTACAGGAGAGACAGTATTACCCCACAGAGGCCGAGTTTACAGGAAAGACTGTATGAGCTCAATATGGCTGGGGTTACATGAGACTCGAGTTCCGTAACGCTTGGGATCACCGAGTGTTCTTCCAAGCATTGTGTTAACCCACCAAGGGAAGACGAATCTATTTTCCCTATTCAGGTAATTAGCCGTTTCGGATACCTGCTCAAGCAGAGTTCCTGTATCCTATATGGCGGCTTTCGATGCTATGAAAGTAGTTATGGAAATATAACTGTGAATAATAGGTACGTTATGGAAGACTGTAACTTCGGCACAGTAAATTAAAAAAACTAAAATCTTTACTATTATTAATAATGACGATAATAATGACAATGAACAAAGATAGTCATTAGGTATCGAGATTAATAGTTTTAAAGAAAGTGTTTCCATTCATAAATGCGAAATATAGTTATCAATTGGAACTTTATACGCATAGCGATGGTCTTTTTATGTCATAATAAAGCAATAAATGAACAGAGAGAGAGAGAGAGAGAGAGAGAGAGAGAGAGAGAGAGAGAGAGAGAGAGAGAGAGAGAGAGAGACTTGGGATTAGGAGGAAGGAGGGAGCGAAATGGCTGGTTGAGGGTTTATTTGAATCTTATCCCAACTTTTTTCAGTAAACCATACTTCTAAACCACCCCTTAGTGACTACACCTCATGCTAGTAGCTTTCTGCTGTAGTAGTAGTAGTAGTAGCAGCAGTAGTAGTGAAATATGAAGACATTTTGAGAGGATGCAGGATGTCTTTGTAATAGTAGTAGTAGTTGTTGTTGTGAAATATGAAGACAATAAGATGAGAGGATGAAGGGTGTACTTGTAGTAGTAGTAGTAGTAGTAGTAGTAGTTGATAAGGAAGACTAAAAGACGAGAGGATGAAGGGTGACTGTAGTAGTAGTAGTAATGAATAAAGAAGACAAATTGACAAAAGGCTGAAGGGTGACTTAGTAAATTGAGAAAGGGCCCGCATACACCCTTAGCCACTGCGAACCCTTGTTCAATTCTGTCGTTTAAGGATCTCATTCTTTTGCAATTTCGCCTCGTAATACGCGCTACGGCTGAGAGGCAAAACCTTCTGCCATTCCCTTATGCATACGGTCAACACCCTCACTTGTTTTTAAGTTTCAGGGTGTTTTATTATTACATATATTAATTAACTCTTCCATTGCATCTGTGTTAAGAGTATATTTTGATATGTGTGGCCAATTTCTTCTTCTTCTTCTTCTTCTTCTTCTTCTTCTTCTTCTTCTTCTTCTTCTTCTTCTTCTTCTTCTTCTTCTTCTATCTGGACTGTATACAGATGGCCTTTTATATAATTAGAACAGAATCAGCCTCTCTCCTAAGAAATGCAAGAACTCTGATACTTTTGTTATGGCTGACACCTTAGCTAGCAGACCTATGCGATTCAGGTGCAATGCTTTAATCCCTTTACCAATACGTGTCCAGACCTAGACATGTGTACGTAATATTACAACAACAAACCACGTGAAAGAATTGGAGCGAAAATATTAAGCAAATCATTGTTCGTTATAACAAGAACCGGAGCGATAGGCAATTTCTTAGACGACTAGGATTAGCTACCGAACACAGGAACATATAGATTAAAATAACAAAGAAATCGTAATGGCTTAAAACTTGAATTTGTTAAATACAGCTGCTATAATGTTAAAAAATCTCCAAAAAATGTTTTCGAACTTCATACAACTTTCAAGTGCGTACTAAATAGCGATATAATTTGGACTTTTTTCTTAAGTTTTATTCCAAGTCTGTATCACTTTTCTGAAACTGTAAAATGGTATTCGGAGTCACGTGAATTATCCTTATATATATATATATATATATATATATATATATATATATATATATATATATATATATATATATATATATATATATATATATATATATATATATATATATATATATATATATATATATATATATATATATATATATATATATATATATATATATATATTATTATTATTTTTTTTTTTTTTAATTTTTTTTTTATGAATGTAACAGCGGGACAGGCAGAAACTGCCGTCATCAATAAACAAACAAGAAAATACCAAGACGAAGGAAAAGAAAAAGGTTACGGACAAGGTAGAGATGAGGAAATGTCACACAAAGGAAAACGACAGATAGAAAAAACAAGTCAAAGTACAGAGGACCCAGAGATATAGAGGACTAGGCTCTGAGATGACGATAGATCTGCTTTTTGAAGGATGAAAGGTCATAAGAATTAGGAAAGACAGAAGGAGGAAGAGAGTTCCAGAGTCTGGAGGTAAATGGGAAGAAGCACTCGCTGCACCGACCAATCCGCGAGCTATAAATCTACACACAGTACCTGTGAGATGAGGCCGCTTGGCGAGTGTTACGCGGCCTCGGCAGTGGGGGAGGGATGCAACTCGCCAACTCATCAGAGCAGCGATGGAAGTAGTAGCGATAGAAAAGCGAAAGAGAAGACACATTACTGCGAAGAGAGAGAGAATCCAGGTTAGAAGTAAGAGAAGGATCACTAATGAGTCTGACTGCCTTAGATTCAACGCTATCAAGAAGATAAGTAAAGGAAGAAGCACCCCAGATATGTGGCAGTATTCTAAGCAGGGACGGATAAGACCTTAGTAAATTTAAGCAATTGCAAAGAGGAAAAGTAATGACGAAAACGAAACAAAACCCCCAGTTTTTTGGATGGAGATTTAGGGAACTTGGATTATGTGATTCCTCCAAGATTAGGTAGAGGCTATATGGATTCCTAATATATATATATATATATATATATATATATATATATATATATATATATATATATATATATATATATATATATATATATATATATATATATATATATATATTAGTGTCAACATATATATGAGATAGCACCCGTCAAAAAATTTACATTTAAATTAAAATATCTTTTCTAAGGTACCTAGATAAAAGGACTCTCTCTCTCTCTCTCTCTTTCTCTCTCTCTCTCTCTCTCTCTCTCTCTCTCTCTCTCTCTCTTTCTCTCTCTCGCGCGCGCGCGCGCGCTGGAAAATGTAAGCATTCATCATGAGTGTTAGAGAGAGACAGCTGGAGGAGGAGCAAGTGATGGACCGGAACCAGTGGAGACGACTAGTGAAGAGATGCGACCCCATATGAAAATGGGAACGCAAATAGAGGAAGAAGAAGAAGTTACAATGCCATATATTGTAAGTAAATCATTGAGATTCATAATATTAATTGAAGAAAATATTTAGCAACAGCACTTTCAATGAGATTGTTGTTGTTGTTGATGTTATTCGCCGTTTAATGTCACTGTTAATCCCCATTTCAATGGGGGTATTCAATCGACTTCCCCATTATAATATGAAACGCAATGGTATCTTACCATGAGAGCCTGTTACCATGGGGGCAAGAGTAGAATCATGAGTGTGACCTTGGTAACCATTATCCTACTCATCCGGGATGAGAGAGAGAGAGAGAGAGAGAGAGAGAGAGAGAGAGAGAGAGAGAGAGAGAGAGAGAGAGAGAGAGAGAGAGAGTCAAATCAAATCAAATTAAATCAAAACATTTATTTCCATTTTGTACAATGGTTATTCAACATTAATAGTAACTTATAAGTAGACATGTAATTAAAATAATAAATAAGAGGGTTAGACATATAGTTAAATTAAATGTAGCTTTCATAGAAAATAATAATGCTGTAATAAAAATGTTAACAATAATGTTAATAATAAAGTAGTAAGTATGACACTAGATACAGGATCGTTATTATCGGCATCATTTCCATATTTGTTTCCTTACAATGAGAATAATTAGTTCTTAATGAGCAGCAACTATTTGTCCAAAAGAAAACTATATAGTTTGCCTTTGAAAGCTGTGAAGGAGGATGCATTTTTAAGATGCTCTGGAATATTATTCCAGAGTGTTGGCCCTTTGATAGTGATCATCTTTGAACCTGCTTCTGTGTTTGTTCTGTGAATAAAGAGCTCACTGCTCTGTCTTGTGTTGGTTCCCCTTATATCAATGACTGTTTTTAAATCAAATAGCCAGCTAGGATGATGATGGTCCAAAATTGTGAATACAGAAACATGAATAGCATAAGTGACCTTGTTTTCTGCCTGCAACCACCCAAGTTTATTGAGAGCTGGTGTGATGTGGTCATATTTTCTTATTCCACCCAGGGCAACTCGAGCTGCAATATTAATAAGAATCTGTATTCTGTTTATCTGAGTCTTAGTGGTAGCTCCCCAAACAGTTGTGCAGTAAGTAATGTGACTTAAGGCTAGAGATTCAAACACAGTTATTCGAGTGGTAGTCTCAAAATTGTCTTGTATACGTGATAAGTACATTAATGTTCCTGTAACTTTTTTGCATACTATATCTATGTGGGAATCAAACAACCTGTGGTTATCAAAGTGAATTCCTAGGTTTTTGACTGTTTTGCTAGGTGTGATAATACTGTCGCAAAAATTAATTGTTGTGTTTTCTGGAATTTGTGCTATGTGGGACCTTGAACCAATAAACATGCATTGTGTTTTACTTTCGTTAATTAACAGCCCAATTTCTTGAAAGTAGGTTTTAATTTTTGACAGAGTGTTTTCTGCTTTTAGAGTTAGCTGTGGGAGATTATTAATATCACCACTAAGGAGTAGTTGAGTGTCATCTGCATATTGTACGACTAGACAGTCAGAAATGAAAGAAGATAGATCATTTACGTAAATGGAGAAGAGGATAGGACCAAGTACTGATCCCTGTGGAACTCCAAATGATAAATTTATTGGCACAGAGATAATGTTGTTAATTTATAGACTGTTTATGATTAGATAGATACTCGCTAAACCAGCTTGGATCAATATTTAAGTTAGTACATTTACTTAAAAGAATTTCATGGTTTACACTGTCGAAGGCTTTTGATAAGTCCAATAATACAAGCAGAGATATTTTTTTTCATATCTATATTATTATAGATACTATTCGCAACTTTAAGGAGTGCAGTTTCCGTCTAGAGTTTCGGTCTGAAACCATGTTGGTTAATAGATAATAGTCTATTTGACTCTAAATATGACATAAGTTGGCATGCAACATTTTTTTCTAATATTTTAGAGAAAATGGGTAGCAGGGAAATGGGACGATAGTTTGTCACATCTTCTCTGTCCCCCTTTTTATGCAGAGGTATTACATGTGATATTTTCCAAGAGTCAGGAAACATTTTAGTAACAATGGAAGTGTTCATAATAGTTAGAATATAGGATGCAATCATGGGTAGAGCATCTTTGATGAACTGAAATGGTATACCATCTGAACCATAAGAGCCAAAGCTTCTTAGGCTCTTTATGGTAAGAATTATGGTAGCACAATCGATAGGATTTATCTTGAAGTACTCTCTTGTGCTTACATTGGAAGAAATTGTCATTTAAGCAATTACTCATATTCACTGAGTTGATGTTTTCTTGAGTTTTTGCATATGTATTTTTTGCCAACGTTAGTAAAATAGTTATTATACAGAGAAACAATATACTGTGACCGCCGTGGCAGAGTAGTAATGCTCGCGACTTTGATTCATCAGGTCGAGGAATCGCGGCACGCCACGGTCTGAGGTTAGGGAGGACATTCACTCAGGGTAACAGTCACACTTGCCAACACCAAAGTCCTTCGTATGAAGGCACCATCCTAGCCCTTAGTAAAAAAAGGGAATCTGTGACGTAAAACCGATCACTTACTGAGAAACAACCTATTAAATCACTGAGGCTCTTCATTAAGAAACGAGAAATGAAACAGAACATTCTTAAAATGCTATGACTAACAAACAACATGAGCAAAATATGAAGGGCAGAGCTTCCTCATTGTTAAATAGTCAAGTCATATTTGTGTTAAGATTTAATATGCTAGAAGGAGAATCATCAGTTTCACCTTGAAATTAGATGTGACGTTCATGACTTCAACATGAAGAGCATTCGCTTGCCCTCTCATGTACTTCACAACAACACTTGACACCATGAAGTAAACAAGTCTGGATTAATGTTTAAGCGTGTTTGTGTGTGTGTGTGTTTGTATATATATATATATATATATATATATATATATATATATATATATATATATATATATATATATATATATATATATATATATATATATATATATATATATATATATATATATATATGTATGTGTGTGTACATATATATATATATATATATATATATATATATATATATATATATATATATATATATATATATATATATATATATATATATATATATATATATATATATATATATATATATATATATATATATATGTGTGTGTGTGTGTGTGTGTGTGTGTGTGTGTGCGTGATTACCTAATTGTGATTACCTAATTGTGTTTACGGGAAAGAGCCTAAAGCTCGTATCTTCCCGTCTCCTCATCGGTTCCATTTTAGACTTAGTGATACTTATCATACCTGTCCTTAAAACTATGGATTGAGATAGCATTAACTACCTCCTCGCTTAGCAAATTCCAATTATCAACTACTCTTACACTGAAAAAGTATTTCCTTACATCCTGCAAAGAAGTTTTCTTACGAAGCTTCAAACTATGACCTCTAGTTCTAGAGCCAGCCATATCAAAATATCGATCCCTATCCACTCTATCATAACCATGAAGGAATTTAAAGACTGTCACCATATCCCCCCTCACTCTTCTAGCTTCGAGTGATGGTAAGTCTAATTTCCTCGGCCTCTCATCATAACTGAGATTGCGTATTTCTGGCACCAGTTTCGTGGCATGTCTTTGAACTTTTTCAAGCTTAGCTATGTGCTTTTTCAAGTGCGGATTCCAAAAGGGGGCTGCATATTCGAGTTTTGGCCTCACATAGGTTACATAAATATTTCTGAACATTTCCTTGTCCATGTGCCTCAAGGCTACCCTTACATTTGATAAGAATGCATATGCTGCCCTTACTATGCCATTTATATGTATTTCTGGAGACAAATCTGCCAGTATGTTTACTCCTAGATCTCTCTCATTTTCTGTCTCTTGAAGTTGTACTCTAGCCACCGAGTAGTCAAGCTTGGGCCTTCTTGCACTTGTACCCATTCTCATTACTTTACATTTTGAAGTATTGAATTTCATTAGCCACTTTTCTGACCACTCATGCAGATTATTTAGATCCTCCTGAAGTTCTCTACCATTGTTCTCGTTTTTTACTTTCTTCACAATCTTTGCATCATCTGCAAACATATTCATGAATGAATTTACAGACTCTGGTAGGTCATTTACATATACAAGGAACAAAAGTGGCCCTAAAACTGAACCCTGTGGAAATCCACTACTAATTCTTCTCCATTCAGACACTGAGTGTTTTACTCTAACCCTCTGTTCCCTTCCTTCTAAGAAAGTTTTTATCCATTCCAAAGCATTTCCACCTATTCTAGCCATTGATTGCAGCTTCCTAATAAGTCTCCCATGTGGAACAGTGTCAAACGCTTTCTGGGAGTCTAGGAATATGCAATCTGCCCAGCCCTCTCTTTCCTGTAAGATTTGGCTTACCTCATCATAAAATTCTAATAAGTTTGTTACTGTTGATCTACCTTCTCTGAAGCCATGTTGCCTCACTGACAAAAAGTTGAAAGATTCCAAGTGAAGAGAGATATGTTTCCTTAGTAGTTTCTCCATAACTTTGCAAACTATGCTGGTCAAGGAAACTGGTCTATAGTTCAGAGCCGTATCCCTCCTTCCCTTTTTGAAGATAGGTATCACATTTGCTTGTTTCCAGCATCTTGGAATCTCCCCCGACTCCAGTGACTCCTTAAATATGATACTTAGTGCCACTGATATTGTGTTTGCGCATTTTTTAAGCACTGTGTGTGTGTGTGTGTGATTCTTGAACTGCAGGTGCTGGACTAGGTTTTCCATGTCATGGCAAATTAACCGTTAAAGTAGCTTATGAAGGTCCTCCTCTATTCTTTTTTGAAACCAACTGTGGTTGTCGGGTCTCACGAAAAAAGATCCTTGCCTAATGATGCTGTGGATGGCACAAACAATGTGGTGGTGGGAGGAAATTGTGGCAACCCTCTATTCAAAAAGAGCCCCTCTTTACTTGGGATATTGATGCCAGCGGTGTATGTATGTATGTATGTATGTAGTTAGGTTTGGTTAGGTTAGGTTTATTATGCTATTTAACCCAGACAGAAAACGATCTTCTGTGCCTGTCCAGAAATTTGTCGTTTGAGATGGCACTCACTCCGCTCTTCTACTTTCTGTGATAACACAAGAGGCATGACACAGATAAGGCGAGTTCTCTTTAAGTACTTTGTGTTGAAGAAGCAAATGTGGACTTGACCAAAACTTACTCTTTAGCCTTGACCAGTGAATCCATACATACATACATGCATACATACATACATACATACATACATACATACATACATACATACATACATATACTACTACCTGTAATTATAAGTTCTTGTATGGATACTTTAAAATGTAGTCACCGTGGCTCAAGCGGTAGCGTCCGCGACTTTGAGGCGTCAGGTCGAGGGTTCTTGCCCCGTCACGGTCTGAGGTTAGCAAGGGTAACGATTACGTTTGCCAAAGCAAGTCCTTTGCAAGAAGGCAACCGTCCAAGCCCTTGGTAGACTGATTCAGTGACGTAAAACCGGAACAACATGCATGGAGACTTTAAAATAAATTAATAAGCGTACATGAAACGTATGACCCAGTGTTATTTATTTCATTGTCAATGTAGGTCGCGTGTATGAATGTACAATATGGAAAAGCCTTATTTTTGAAACTGACACGAGAGAGGGTATCTGTAGACTCGTCAGTGCATGAGCTAAACGTGAAACCAGGTAAAATCTAACTATCACGTGAGCTTATTTTCAGGCCTTTGAATAATGTCGATCAAATATTATGCTTCTAAATACCGAGTTGTAAATTTTATGTCAGTTTATTACAGATCTGTTTGCATTTCAGCGCTAATCCCTGGAATTATTCCTTCGCTTATCAGGGTCTTCTAAAATTTAATCAATTTAATCTAGTTCCTTGCGCAGGTCTTCCACGCACCTTCACGAAACTTGGTAGAAAACTAATTAAAACTAAAAAAATAAATAAAAAAAAGAAACATTTGGTTAACTATAAAAGAAGTATATTTGAATTGATATTTATATTAACATAGTTTGGAGGCATTGCGATAAGGATTTCCGCCAAGCCAGATCGAAACCTTATTCATCAGTAAGGCATTCATTTCGTGGGACGTGAAAATTTCCCCCAAATCGCTCGAATTGTATACTGATAAGATATGCATGTATAAACTCGCATAATATAACAATAAAATTTTTCCTCATTTCACTCATTTTTCGTGTGTTCGTTTTAGAGTTCGCTAGACAGTCGTTCAGTGCAGACGTTCACTTTTCTGAAAGGTTTCTATCCGGACATACGTTCGCTTTTCTGAAAGGTTTCAATCCGGACATACGTTCACTTTTCTGAAAGGTTTCAATCCGGACATACGTTCGCTTTTCTGGAAGGTTTCAATCCGAACATACGTTCACTTTTCTGGAAGGTTTCAATCCGGATATACGTTAGTTTTTCTGAAAGGTTTCGATCCGGACACCTGAAACGATGGCTTTCAGAGCCTTGTCGAAAGTGAAACTGAAAGTCGAAGTGAAACCAGTAGTTGACAGTTTCGCCTTCCGATTACATTATAAATACACACTTTTGATCTTTCTCGTTTCTGCATTTTTAGCCACGGCTTATGACCTAGTGGGTGAGTATAGTGACAAAAATTTATTTAAAAGTTTAATGTTAGGTGCGTATTTTCAATCCCTGGGTCTTGTATAGAAGAGTAATCCCAGGTTGTTCAAGGGTTATCCATATTTACAGGGCAAGTCACATAAATTAACCCAGCCTAACTTAAACTAACCTAACCTAACCTAGCAAGGCAATATACGGGGTTATTTAATATTAAATGGGGTTCTGCAGGTTACTTATCTTTACAAGATCCTCAATTTTTTATACTTTCATGGTTGCGCCTTCATTACATGTATGTATGTATGTATGTATGTATGTATGTATGTATGTATGTATGTATGTATGTATGTATGTATGTATGTATGCATGTATGTATGTATGTATGTATGTATGTATGTATGTATGTATGTATGTATGTATGTATGTATGTATGTATGTATGTATGTATGTATGCATGTATGTATGTATGTGTGTATGTATGCATCCAATGGTCAAAGTTAGAGAGTAATTAACGACGAAATTGTATTCCAACCTTGATGTTAAGACATTCCCTGGTAGCCATTGCTAAGAATTTTAATGGACTCATTAGATGAGTTGCTGCTTCCCGTTTTATGTTAATCCTCTTTTTGGGGATGGGCACTGATTGGTTGGAGCAGAGGAATTAAGGCTGTAGGCCTCCTAAAGCCTCGTGGTAGGCTTGATTGCGGGTCTGTCACTTGCCGAGTAGAGTGCTCTAACCACTGCGCTACCGCCGTCCTCGATTTAGTGGATAATTATAGAGAATGAATATACCATCATATTAACGTTGAGAGTTTTTGGATCTGTTTTTAATTCCAACTTAACCTATTGAGGTATTTTTATACTCAAAATTCCGTGGTGCAATAGAGGCATCCTGCTGCACGCCGGTAATTGTAGTACAGTCATTGAAAATCGTTGTGTAAGATTGTGAAAGCAAACCTTATCTCATTTTTAGATTCTCTCTCTCTCTCTCTCTCTCTCTCTCTCTCTCTCTCTCTCTCTCTCTCTCTCTCTCTCTCTCTCTCTAAGACTTCCTGAGAGCACATTTGTATCCGTGTTTAAAAACGTTAATACATTGTAGTTGCAACCTATATCTTTTTGTTTTTTTTAGGTTTCATGTATCACAGTATTAATCCCCGCTCGAAAAGGGGTGGACACAAGCAGATTGGATGATTAGATATTCGCTAAAGACTTGGAAAAAAAAATCCTGTTACATCTGTCATATTCATTACGAATATCTTTATAACTGTCTGCCCTAGAGAATATATACATATTTCATCATTCTC
>JAXCGZ010007586.1:95000-127500 GCA_037179515.1 Halocaridina rubra
TATGTATGTATCGCAATAACGATATCGAAAGGATTTGAATATGTGGCTTACAAACTGAATCAATGGCCTACAGGCACAATTGTTCAGCCATTTCGCGGGGGCAAACAATGGACACAAAATGGGTTATCTACAAAATATCCCAAACTACAGTCATACCAAAATAAATAGCAAAGAGCTTATGAAATGATCCCCTATCCGCGAGACTACAGAAAGAGACACAATACAAACCTCTCTTATCGCCGTCCATGCACAAGAGACTTCTCCTGGAGAGATGGCTCTTAAAACCCTAGACACTCACCTAGGCATACAAACTTTGGGAAGGCCCGATCATACCACTGCATGTACTCAAATCAGCGTTACCCATCCAACGGCAGGTACACACACCAGGATCCATGGGCTAACCCCAGAACACACTATAATGATGAATTCCCAGCATAATCATACAGTCGAAACACACCATGGACTATTCCAAGAACAAACTACAACTATGACTATGGATACCACCCTGATGAAACATGGTAAGAAGGTAACATTAGTACATGTGAATGCTCAGTCCCTTCTCGCTCATTTTGAAGAAATAGTAATGCTAACAAAAGACTACAACATAGACATCCTCTGTGTAAGTGAAACTTGGCTTCCTCCTACAACTGAAAATAAATATGTGAATATCCCAGAGTTTAAAATATTTCGCAATGACCATGGCCGAGGGGGTGGGATCTGTATTTATGTTAGAAATTATCTTTGTGCATCAGAAATAACCACAAGTCTAGAAAAAACTGAAGAGCTCGAAGATTTATGGATCACTGTGCAGTATCAGAAACTTCCATCTTTCATTGTAGGGTGTTTTTACCGTCACCCTAAAGCACCTACCAGTTCATTCAGTCATCTGCTAGAAACATTCAGAAATATCTGTGTGCGCCATAAACCCATATACATACTTGGTGACTTTAATGATGACTTGCTCTCAGCAGATAACAAAATGAAAAGGGTGATCAACACTGAAGTTCACACAAATAGTGACAAAACCGACCCGCATAACCCCTAGTTCTAGGACTCTAATAGATCTGATAATAACAAATAAAGTGGAAAGTATACCCAAACATAAACAAGCCCAAAAGGAAGCCTCTCTTCAAGATATTCCGGTATCTAAAAAATTACTCCCCTGATATCTTTTGTGAAACATTAATTAACAACACAAATGTACTTAATAGAATTAAAACCATAGATAACGTCGATTTGCAGGTTGAAATTCTAACAAAAGTCTTCTGTGAATGCTTAGATAGTTGTGCACCCATTGTAACAAGAAATATAACCCACCCCTCAGCCCCCTGGCTAACAAATGACATCAAAGAGACAATGCAAATCAGAAATCAAATACAAAGAGAGCTAAAAATTAATAGATATGATATGACTCTCCGAGAACGTTATAAAACAGGAAAGAAACGTGTCAGATCTCTCATCAATGTAAGCAAAAGAGACTTTTACAAAAAACAATTTAATGACTCTAGACATGATACAGCTGCAACATGGAAAGTGATAAGAAGCATGATACTAAATGAAAAGATTATCTCAGAAAGTTATAAAAATATTACGAAGTTGAAAGAAAAAGCGGAAAACTTTAATAATTATTTTGCTAACGTTGGGAAAAATACATATGAGAAAACACAAGACAACATCAACTCAGTGAATATGAGTAATTGCTTAAATGACAATTCTTCCAATGTAAACACAAGAGAGTACTTCAAAATAAATCCTATCGATTTGTGCTACCCTAATTATTACCATAAAGAGCTTAAGAACCTCTGGCTCATATGGTCCAGATGGTATGACATTTCAGTTCATCAAAGATGCTCTACCCATGATTGTATCTTATATTCTAACTATTATGAACACTTCCATTGTTACTAAAATGTTTCCTGACTCTTGGAAAAAATCACATGTAATACCTCTGCATAAAAAGGGGGACAGAGAAGATGTGACAAACTATCGTCCCATTTCCCTGCTACCCATTTTCTCTAAAATATTAGAAAAAATTGTTGCATGCCAACTTATGACATATTTAGATTCAAATAGACTATTATCTATTAACCAACATGGTTTCAGACCGAAACTCTAGACGGAAACTGCACTGCTCAAAGTTACGAATAGTATCTATAATAACATAGATATAAAAAAAAAAATATCTCTGCTTGTATTATTAAACTTATCAAACGCCTTCGACAGTGTAAACCATGATATTCTTATAAGTAAATGCACTAACCTAAATATTGATCCGAGCTGGTTTAGAGAGTATCTATCTAATCGCAAACAGTTCATACGTCTTAACAACATTATCTCTATGCCAAAAATGTATAATTTGGTGATTCGTACTTGGTCATATCCTCTTCTCCATTTACGTATATGATCTCTCTTCTTTCATTTCTGACTGTCTAGTCGTACAATGTGCATATGACACTCAACTACTCCTTAGTGGTGATATTAATAATCTCCCAGAGCTAACCTTAAGAGCAGAAAACACTCTGTAAAGAATTAAAACCTATTTTCAAGAAATTGGGCTGTTAATTAACGAAAGTAAAACACAATGTATGTTTATTGGTTCAAGGTTCCATATAGCACAAATTCCAGAAAACACAACAATTAATATATGCGACAATATTATTACACCTAGCAAAACAGTCAAAAACCTAGGAATTCATTTTGATAACTAGATGTTGTTTGATTCCCACATAGGTAAAGTATGCAAAAAAGTTACAGGAACATTAATGTACTTATCACGTATAAAAGACAATTTTGAGACTACCACTCAAATAAATGTTTTTGAATCTCTAGCCGTAAGTCACATTAAATACCACTGTTTGGGGAGCTAGCACCAAGACTCAGAGAAACAGAATGCAGAAGCTTATTAAGTTTGCAGTTCGAGTTGCCCTGGGAGGGATAAGAAAATATGACCACATCACACCAGCTCTCAATAAACTTGGGTGGCTGCGGGCAGAAAACAAGGTCACTTATGCTATTATGTTTTTGTATACAAAATTTTGGACCATCGTTATCCTAGCTGGCTATTTGATTTAAAAACAGTCACTGATATAAGGGGAACCAACACAAGACAGAGCAGTGAACTCTTTATTCAGAGAACGAACACAGGAGCAGGTTCAAAGATGATCATTATTAAAGTGCCAACACTCTGGAACAATATTCCAGAGCATCTTAAAAATGCATCCTCCTTCACAGCTTTCAAAGGCAAACTATATAGTTTTCTTTTGGACAAATAGTTGCTGCTCACACATAAACTAAACTTAATGATTTAATGCAATTTCCCTTAACACTAACCTCTCTATATGTAAACTGATATCGACTTTTCTGTTCTCCAAGATAAGAGCTGATTATTCTCATTGTAAGGAAAACAAATATGGTAATGATGCCAGTAATAACGATACTGTATCTAGTGTTTGTTTATTTGTATGTATGTATGTATGTATGTATGTATGTATGCATGCATGTATGCACTCTCGGGTTAATATTCTTTACAAGATCGAGATTTCTATATTATTTGTAATTTTATTATATTTCTTCCTTTTCAGGGGATGCTTTTTTATCTCCCTCATCTCCTGTGGAAAGTCTTTGAAGGTGGTTCTTTTAGAACCATTATTCAGAACCTCTCCATTAGGGATTACCTCGGCAGTGGAGATAACATAAAGAACTATTTCACAAGAGAAACCCAGTGAGTTCAGAACCATTTAGTTTTAAATTTTTTGTGTCACTAAAAATCCCCATTAATGGGATGAACACAGACAGGTTTGAGTTGGAGATTTAAGCTTGGATGCCCCTCATAACACTCCACGGTGAACTCGATTTTTAGTAAAAGAGGAGCCCAGATATTTGTCAGTATTATTCCCCATTATGGGGGAGGACACAGGCAGGTTGAAGCTTAGGAATTAAGCCGGGATGCCATTCCTAACGCCCTGCGATAGACTTGATTTCGGGTGAAAGATGAACCCAGTTAGTAGAAAACAATTACTTCCAAATTTTGACGAAGTTTAACTTGACAATAGAGAAGAAATATAAATAAGTAACCTCATAATATTGCTGATTAGTTATATACTTACATCCAATGGGAAAACAACGAAACAGTTCAGAGACTCAGAAAACATAAGCACTGGTCAGAGGCCTTAGTCCAGAGACTCGTGAATTATGGACAGTTGATCAGAGACCTTAGTCCAGAGACTTAGGATTTACAGGTTGCTCAGAGGTCTTGGTTCAGAGATTCGGAAATTGTAGAGAGTTGATCAGAGGTCTTGGTCCAGTGACTCAGATATTATGGGCAGTTGGTCAGAGAACTTGGTCCATAGACTCGGAAATAATGGGCAGTTGGTCAGAGCTCTTGGTCCAGTAACTCAGAAATTATGGGCAGTTGGTCAGAGAACTTGGTCCAGGGACTCTGATATTATGGGCAGTTGGCCAGAGGCCTTGGTCCAGAGACACCGGCATTGTGGGCATTTGATCAGAGGCCTTGGTGCAGAGACTCATGAATTCTTGGCATTTCAAATTACTTCCAAAAAGAGGAATCTGGATAACTGCTGATTATTATCATTACCTAAATTCTAATTAAATTTAACTTACTACTAATAAGAACATAGATTAGAACATTAATACTTTAGATAATAACTTTATGTCATATATTTTAAAGAGTATCATATTAAAATAATATTGATAGGTAAATTGTTTTTGTTTGTCATATTATGTAACCCAATTCGAATAAGGTGGAAACAGATAGGTAGGTGCTGGGGAATTAAGGCTAGATGTCCTTCCTTACATCCCGCAGTGGCTTGAACATGGGTTTCTCACATTTCAAGTAGAGCTTTCTAACCATTGCCCTGTTGTGGTACTCAATATTGGTAAATAATTGATATTTATGAATCTCATTCTGACGTACTGGAATAACGCAAATAAATGGAACTATCTTTTCTGGGTTCGAGAAATAGTTTATGCACATCTTCTATCACTTGTCTAAAGATCTATCTATCTAAAAAAGTCATAACCCCGTTATAAGGGGGTGGGTAAGTCAAAGCAGAAACTTGTCTCTTCATTATTTTTTCCATATCTGTACTTGATGAACTCATAAATTACATATTAAACCATAGGAAGGACCCATAACGCTTTGACTTTTTCCTCTTACGTGAATCAACTATATGATACTTTGTAATCCTGCTTCTTTACGTATATTGAAATATTCAGTGTTTTTCCTCTATATTTAGGTTCGACGAATTGATGAAATACATATCAAATCATGGGATCAGTCACCACGCTTGGGCTCTCGCCTTCTTTTTCTTCGAAACTCTAAATTTGGTTGTGGCACTTGGCATGATTTTCTTCACTGATTGGATGTTAGGAGGAGAGTTCCTGTTCTATGGTGCCAATGTAAGCCACAGAGTACCCAATAGATACTTTTTGGTGGGATATGGTAAAGAAGGGTAACCCCCAGGATACTCTAGGGTTAATCATATATACAAGACAAGTCACCTAACTAAACCTAATCTAACCCAACCTTACCTACCAATTTAGGGGGTAATTGTCTTACAAGGTCCTTTTGGTGTCAGAAGGATTTTTTTTTTTTACACATCGTTCAGGGAGATAAATGTAAAATAAATTTGCTTTAATCAAATACCAAGTGCAAACATAGTCATTATTCTTTCACAAATCTGTTTGTTTGTGTAAATATTTTTTTGTCACATTTTCTGTCTTTTTTTGAGAAGAGGTAATCTTTTTGTGCACGAGGTTGTAATAAAATTTCAAATATAACATTTACAGTGAAGTTTTACAATTAGGAATTTGTATATATATATATATATATATATATATATATATATATATATATATATATATATATATATATATATATATATATATACATATAAATATATATATATATATATATATATATATATATATATATATATATATATATATATATATATATATATATATATATTTATTTATTTATATATATATATATATATATATATATATATATATATATATATATATATATATATATATATATATATATATATATATATGTATATATATATATATATATATATATATATATATATATATATATATATATATATATATATGTATATATGTATATATGTGTATATATATATATATATATATATATATATATATATATATATATATATATATATATATATATATATATATATATATATATATATATATATATATATATATATATATATATATATATATATATATATAATTCTAGTTCTTAAGCAAGGCTACATAATCTCAGTATATGAAATTTTAAAACCATAACTATCAAATCAACAGGACTAACTGCATTTATCCATTAAGTGTGATAAGAAATATAATTTTATCAGTTGAGAAATTCCATAAAATAAATAGATAAGATTCTGTAATTTTTATAAAATGTTTGTACTGGTATTATGTATATTATATGTGGAATTTCATATAGGCAAGAAATTATTGCTCTATTTATGGTTTGTGCATGCATTGAGGAGGGATGAGGAGTATGTTGGGAGATAGCTACTGAGGATGGAACTGCAGACAGGAAGGGGAAAGGTATTCCAAAGAGGAAGTTTATGGATGTGATGAGGGAGGCATGAGGATGTGTGGCGTAACAGAGGAGGACGCAGAGGATAGGGGGATATAGAGACGATTTATCCGCTGTGGCGACCACTGACTGGAGAAGCCGTAAGATTTGATGATGATATATTAAATTTCTAGGTAATGGAGGTTATTGGAATGGATCCTCTGAACCGCACTGATCCCATGGCCTATGTCTTTCCCAAGATGGGTAAATGCACTTTCAAGTACTTCGGTTCTTCAGGAACTATCCAGGTCACAGATAACATGTGTCTCATTGCAACTAATGTTGTCAACGAAAAGGTTAGTAATGATGCTTATTTCATTTATTTCTTGGGGGGCACCATTTTATATATCACAAGTAGTCCCCGATCGAGTGGGGATGGATACAGGCATGTTGGAGCTGGGGAATTTAAGCTGGATGCCCATCATGTGCTAAAAACAAAATTAATGTCTGTCGTGGTTAGCTTGAGGATAAACATATGACCGCATTTTTGCCGAGGTGAAGAAATTTAGGACAGGCTCAAGCACATATGTTCTGGTGCTGGAAATCGTGGTAAGATTGGTATCTAAAACAACTCATTATCCATTAAATCGTCTTCAAAATTTCTTGCATAATTGCAAAAATATATAGAATGAATTCCGGACAAATTTGGATTAAAACTTAAAGAAAACTAAACACTGAAAAGTTTGAATAAAGAACTAAATACTCAAACTTAGTTTGGATATACAGTTTACACATTTTACCTTAAAATACCTGTAGACATTGATTTTAGAGAAGGCATTTCATATATAGTCATTCGGAATTGTCATGACTTAACAATACAATGATCGTCTCATGAGGTGACTCATCCACATTCCAGCCCATGGCGAGGCAATAGGAAGAGCAGCATCCAGTATTAAAAGTTCAGCTCTAAAAAGAAGTTTATATAGTTGCTGTGTTCTTTCCAGATCTACCTGTTCCTATGGGTATGGCTTTTGCTCGTGGCATCAGTGAGTGCTCTCTGGCTTATTATGCGCATTCTAATGGTCGCTATACCATACCTCAGGCAGTCATTCCTTAAGGTAAGAGACTTTGCCCATCGATTCAGGATTTATGTGCAACTGGTATGAGATCTTGGTCCAGAGCTCAGTGTTTAAGGGGAGTTTTTAATTTATAATATTTTTCTTTTTATACTTATTTACTCTGAATAGAAACACTTTAATGAATACAGTTATCATATTTCATGGTCATGCATTCGTACAAATTTTCCCATTATACTTTGTTATTACCTCAGAAATCACATTAATATTCAAGACATGAAATAGTGTGCTTGAACAGGCACTATACTGTGGATTAAAAGAATTATTATTTCCATTATTATTACTATTATTATTGTTATTATTATTATTCTTATTATTATTCTTATTATTATTATTATTATTATTATTATTATTATTATTATTATTATTATTATTATTATTATTATTTTTATTATTATTATTATTATTATTATTATTATTGTTATTATTATTATTATTATTATTATTATTATTATTATTATTATTATTATTATTATTATTATTATTATTATTGCTGTTGTTGTTGTTGGTATTGTTATTATTGTTGTTGTTATTATTATTATTATTATCATTATTATTATTATTATTATTATTATTATTATTATTATTATTATTATTATTATTATTATTATTATTATTATTATTATTATTATTATTATTATTATTATTATTATAATTATTATTATTATTATTATTATTATTATTATTATTATTATTATTATTATTATTATTATTATTATTATTATTATTATTATTATTATTATTATTATTATTATATATATATATATATATATATATATATATATATATATATATATATATATATATATATATATATATTTGTACATATCAATGTGATAGGCTCTGATAAGTCAGATAGCTTATTAAGTACACCATTTGATGTGGGAGGTCAGTAGCGTAACATATGCTTCACGAACAAGGGTATCAGTTTGGGCAAATATGTCTTTTCAGTGTCTCATATGTAAACATTTTATGAATATCCTTCCTAACGTCACACGGAGGGCTAGAACACGGGTTTAATCACCTCCTGAGACGAACTCTCCAACCAATAAATTTTAACATCAAGCAAGATGCTAATGCCCCCTCTGAATGGGAGATGGACATATAAGTCAAAGTTGGGGATTTAATCCTGAATGTCTTTCCTAACGTCCCACGGTGGTCTCGAACATAGGTTTGCGTTAGACATACTGAAAGTAATTTTCCTATTTGCAGATGTACGTTAAGAAAGAGTTCCATAGAGATGTAGCGACCATCATGGAAACCGCTTCTCTTAGCGACTGGTTCCTTCTGGTCAACCTGGGACGCAACATGGACCGGATGGTTTTCAGTGAATTTATCGAACATTTCGCCAAAGAATCTTATCCAGAAGCGAATGAAATTGAAATGGACGATGTAGGAATTGGAAGACCTCTGTCGCGTACGTGAAGACTGTGATTATGGAAGAAAATTTGGAGAACTGTGCCAGGAGACTTGCATTATAATAACGAGGGTATGGGTCAGCTAGGTATGCTAGCTACTGGTTTACAGCTATTAGTATTGTTTATTTTAAGCATTTATATTTTTCAGCAATATATATTTTAACTTCATTATATACTTAACATTAATAATGACGATTGTGTGATGTGCCATGGTAAAGAGATTTGAGAATGGCAACAGACGTGAGTAAAAAAATTTCAAAGTTTTGTTTTTTGTGATTCAAACCATTGGCACAGATATTGTATACTGAGGTTTTAGAAATGCCAGATAGAATATTACATTTTTTGACCAATGAGGTTAAAGTACTAAGGCTCAAAATTACCGTAAATAACACAAATTTCCATCAGTTCGTTCAAAAGGATAGAAGTTATCTTCTCTTAGGACACAAGATTCAGTTCTTGACAGTGTCAGACATGGGTCTCACTTTCCCTGTTGTAACAATCATAAACTCACTCACACTAATTAGATAAAATACACTAGCGGACATGCATTATTAAAATTATTATTTCTAATAACTACTAGATTATGAATATCAAAAACACGCTGCCTAACAAGTTCGTAAGAAAGTTAAAGGATGATGCAATTGCTTATAGGCAAGTACAGCTTCGAAAAAAGCCACGCCCACTATTTCAGACTAAAACTCCAGCTGGCGAAGTTATGCTCTTTCTACACTTAGATATTGAAGCTCTTAGTCTGTACGTTGGCATTGTGATATTATGACATTAGTCTCGTTAGGGACTAATAAAGTGTTCCAATTGTGTGGCATTCAATATCCTTCAGTCTGTGATAGCGCTTAATCATGGCACTTTTGTCTGGTAAGTTGTGAAAACAAGAAAGAAATCGTTTTGACTCCCTAAAATCATGTGATTCGTGAGGTCTAATATTCAAAATATCATTGTCTACTTTGTAAAAAAAAAGAAATAAATGTGATGGACAGTGACTGGTCCACACACCCCTCTCTCTGAAATCTGTATTAGTCTTAGTTGAACAGCATCTCCCCTTGAAGAACTATTGTTGTTTTAGATTCCCCACCCGTGGATGGGTGGAACGGGTCTTGGAGGACCCATAGGACGGTCTCCAGCCGTTGAAGAACTACCAAATGAGCCTTGCAAGGTAAGGACATCCACTACTGACAATTGAGCTCTGACACAAAAACATGAAGGAAATAAACCTAGTAAGTTTAAAGCTTGATACAAAATTACATGAACTCAGAGCCATTAATGTACATGACAGCTATTCTTATTTTCTCCACCAAGGGAGGGGGAAAGAATACCTCCTCCACGTACCTCTGCCTGTCGTAGTCGAATAAATAGGGTGGAACGAGGGGATTGAGAATCTCCTTCCATGTATTTCCTCCCACGAAGAAAGACATGTTTCGCTTTGACTCAGCCACCCCTTTATAAAGGGATTTATGGTTTTTGTATATAGATAACAGGTTATCAAATGCAACATATATAGATATAGTGCAGAAGGAAAAAGTTTCTGGTGCCAACCTAGGCGCTTGATAATCCACCATTTCCTGCCCACACAGATTTTGAAGATAAGAGCATAATTAATTCACATGGGAACTTCTGCTAATTCAACAGACTTAGCGAATAGGAAATTAGATATACGATTCAGTGGTGGAATAGTATTTTCACCAGCCTGTATTTTCCTAAGAGCAAATATGTTCTCGCCCAGCTACCGTGCATTCTCTATTGCAACACTTTCGAGCATGCATCGTATATATGGTTGCATGAGTACATGAACCATATTACTGGATATTCATATTTATTCTTTGATATATGCGTGTGTATATAAAAAAAAAGTGCTTATGTTTGCAACTTCAGAAGTGAATAGCACTATGTTGTCTGAGATACGCACAAGCTACATCTACATTGAATATTCTTGCATATTCGTGACACATCTCTTATTATCCCTTCACATCTGACAATCCAAAACACTCCCATCTCTTTTTTTCTCTGTTTTATGTTTCTTTGTGCCCAGGCCAGAGGAGGGCAATTCTCTTCGCCGGCCTGATGCCACTAAAAAAAAATATGCCAAGGTTGCTGGTTTTTTAAACGATATTGTTATTGGATTGCGAATTGGAGCCATCTAAACACATAAATAATCTTGCTTTCAAACTCACAATAGAGGAAGAGTCTCTCCCTCTCAGCAGTGCCTCGTACTTCAATCTTTTAAGTAAAATTTGTAGTAATTTTGACGCAAATAAGTATTGTATGAAGTCAGACTGGGGAAAAGCATGGCGGACATATCTGCGTATGAACAATTCATTTGATTTCTCAAAATCTCTGCTTTTAGAAAAGTAAGTTTGTGTTTTATTCAGACTTGTATCCTAGGGATACAGTCTGAAAATTTCTTTGGGTATATTAGGCAGTTTATATCAAAATAATATCTAGAGGAAATAACAGTAATAAAAGTTAAATAAATCAATGCTCAATCAGGCCAAACTGCAATGGTTTTATGTCTGCCAGTCGACAGCCGTCCCGCTATCTCTTATCTTTGATCGGAAATTTCTGTAATAAATGGATATTATTGCGTAAACATCATGTGTCTCGTGAATCCAGTTGTGTGATTGCACCATAAACCCTTACACAGCATAATAGATATACATGTGATAGCAAGCAATAAAACGAAATGTTAAAGAAGCAACTTGCACAGATCTGAAAAGACGTCAAAAGTAAACAGAATAGACGTTATCAAGAATATTTAAATTCTAATCAACGTAGGCCATGTTGAAACAAAGAAGCAGCGAGAACCTTGAGTGGTTATTCAACTGATTAGATAAATCAATAATTTCTCCACCTCTATAAACAAAATATTGATATCTTTCATTCGAGTACTTTCAGTATACTTACGCTGGTTCCAACAAGAAGGGATTTGACCGTTCAACAGACTTTTCGTTTAGCAAGTTTTTCACTTTATCGACTAATAAAAAAAAGGGAAAAAAATGGTGTTCAAAGCGTTTTCATCTTTGAAGATTAAAGTAGTAATAAAACCAGTGGTGGATAATTTGGTATTTCGGTTGCATTACAAATTTACTTATGCCATGTTCATGGTGTTTGCTCTCTTGACAACTCTATACGATGCCATAGGTAAGGCCGAAGTGTACAAATGGGGCTTCTTGTACATGTACACTTTGACGTTTTTCGTTCAAATTGATATTAAGATATTACAAGCGAATAGTACTTTATAGTCCCTGTGAGCAATGTTATGGCCGAAACGTATATATGTGGTGGATCTTGTAAAGGAAAGAAACCCCCGGATATTCTAGGGTTATTTATATTTACCTGACAAAGCACATAGCCTACCCTAACCGTAACTAAGTATTATTATTATTATTATTATTATTATTATTATTATTATTATTATTATTATTATTATTATTATTATTATTATCATTATTATTAATATTATTATTATTATTATTATTATTATTATTTTTATTATTATTGTATATATGTTCCAACAGCACAGTATTTATATTTATATATATATATATATATATATATATATATATATATTATATATGTGTGTGTGTATGTATGTATGTACATACATACATACGTACATACATACATACATACATACATACATACATATATACATACATGCATACATACATACATACATACATACATACATACATACATGGCTCTTTCCCGTAAACACAATTAGGTAATCACACACATCAGACAGGCACTTGATAAGGAGAAGACAGTGGTAATCTCAGGCATAAGCGAATCCCAGGAGCCAACATGGCAGGGGAGACTTGAAGAAAATAAAGCTAGGGTTGTAGACCTGATAAGAAAGCTTGGAGTAGTTTGTGGTCCTGAGGATATTGTAAACATACACCAACTAGGTAAATATTCGAGGGAAGGAAAGCCGAGACCAACAAAAGTAACCTTTGAGAGAGGGGAAACATGTAGGGAAATATTATTGAGAAAAAAAAAGTCTAAAAGACCTTCAAGAATTCAAAGAAGTGTTCATTAGACAATACAGAACACAGGAAGAGATGGGAAAGATCAAAAACTTGTTGCAAGAGGCAAGAAGGTTAAATGATGAAAGAAATGAAGAACAGAAGAAAAATTTTTGTTACAGAGTTCTTCCAGACAAAGGGGAGATAAAGAAGATAATGACAGAAGATCAGGGGATGGGGCCTCATTAAGATTGTTATACACAAATGCTGATGGATTAGCTGGTAAGGCAGTAGAATTAAAAGATAGGATTCACAACAGTAAGGCAGATATAGTAGCAATTACAGAGACTAAGTTGAGTGAGGACATAAACAGTGTCACAGTTTTTCCTAAGGGCTTCAGAATACTAAGGGTTGAAAGATCTGAGAGGACTGGTGGAGGGATAGCACTGCTCATAAGTGAAAGGATTCAAGTTGAAGAAATAAACTTGGCTATAGAAAGTGAGTTCAAGGAATTTCTTGTTGCTCGCATAAATACTGGGTCAGAGAGCATTATAATAACTGTTGTATACAACCCACCAAGGAACCAAAATAGGCTTGAAGTTTATGAGGAAAGTCATATAGGTACTATTGAAGTCATAAACTCAGTTGTTAACATGGCACGGGGAAAAAAATGTAGGATTTTGATTATGGGATACTTTAATCATAAAGAGATAGATTGGATAAATCTTGACCCACACAGTGGTGAGGACTCATTTGGGGCAAGATTCCTAGATTGCGTACAAGGGAATTTCCTACACCAACATGTAATGGAACCAACAAGGGCCAGGGGTGGGGATGAGCCATCACTACTTGATCTAGTGTTCACAGATAATGTGTTGGATATTGAAAAAATTGAGTATGAACCACCAATTGGAAAGAGTGACCACTGTGTGTTGTTGATGGAGTATATCATTGAAGATATTCTTCCTGAGAGTAGAGGCATTGAGGACATGAGGAGGGACTATCCGAAAGGAGATTACATCAAAATGAATGAGCTTTTTGCAGTTATTGACTGGAGAACCTTATTTTACAACAAATCTGTACAAGAAATGTATGACATCTTTTGTGAGAAATATGGGAAGATAGTATATTGCTGCATACCTGTCACCAAAGTAGGTGTAATTCATGCCAGAGAGAAATGGTTCGATAATGGGTGTAAAAGAGCTAAGGAGTGGAGAGACAAATGCTGGAAAAGGTATAGGAGGAGAAAAAACATAAATGCCTGGCAAACCTACAAAAGAGCAAGAATTGACTACCTAAGTAAAAGGAGAGAGGCAGAGAGAGACTATGAGAGGGACATCACCAGGAAGGCTAAAGAAAATCCCAAGCTTTTCCACAGCTTTATCAGAGGAAAACTGAAGGTAAAAGAACAGGTTTTAAGGCTAAAGAGAGCGGATGGAAGCATCACTGAGACAGATGAAGAGATCTGCAAAGAATTGAACAAGGAGTTTCAGTCAGTATTTACAGTAGAAAATACCCCACCCCCTCAGATTGCAGTGATAGAAGCTCAAGGGCCGGTATTAGAGAACATCAACCTTACAGCCACAGAGGTATGCAAAGCGCTGATGGATTTAGATGTTCATAAAGCTACAGGTCCTGATGACATATCCCCTCATGTGCTTAAAAAATGCGCAAACACAATATCAGTGGCACTAAGTATCATATTTAACGAGTCACTGGAGTCGGGGGAGATTCCAAGATGCTGGAAACAAGCAAATGTGATACCTATCTTCAAAAAGGGAAGGAGGGATACGGCTCTGAACTATAGACCAGTTTCCTTGACCAGCATAGTTTGCAAAGTTATGGAGAAACTACGAAGGAAACATATCTCTCTTCACTTGGAATCCTTCAACTTTTTGTCAGTGAGGCAACATGGCTTCAGAGAAGGTAGATCAACAGTAACAAACTTATTACAATTTTATGATGAGGTAAGCCAAATCTTACAGGAAAGAGAGGGCTGGGCAGATTGCATATTCCTAGACTCCCAGAAAGCGTTTGACACTGTTCCACATGGGAGACTTATTAGGAAGCTGCACTCAATGGCTAGAATAGGTGGCAATGTTTTGGAATGGATAAAAACTTACTTAGAAGGAAGGGAACAGAGGGTTAGAGTAAGACACTCAGTGTCTGAATGGAGAAGAGTTAGTAGTGGAGTTCCACAGGGTTCAGTTTTAGGGCCACTTTTGTTCCTTGTATATGTAAATGACCTACCAGAGTCTGTAAATTCATTCATGAATATGTTTGCAGATGATGCAAAGATTGTGAAGAAAGTAAAAAACGAGAACAATGGTAGAGAACTTCAGGAGGATCTAAATAATCTGCATGAGTAGTCAGAAAAGTGGCTAATGAAATTCAATACTTCAAAATGTAAGGTAATGAGAATGGGTACAAGTGCAAGAAGGCCCAAGCTTGACTACTCGGTGGCTGGAGTACAACTTCAAGAGACAGAAAATGAGAGAGATCTAGGAGTAAACATACTGGCAGATTTGTCTCCAGAAATACATATAAATGGCATAGTAAGGGCAGCATATGCATTCTTATCAAATGTAAGGGTAGCCTTCAGGCACATGGACAAGGAAATGTTCAGAAATATTTATGTATCCTATGTGAGGCCAAAACTCGAATATGCAGCCCCCTTTTGGAATCCGCACTTGAAAAAGCACATAGCTAAGCTTGAAAAAGTTCAAAGACATGCCACGAAACTGGTGCCAGAAATACGCAATCTCAGTTATGATGAGAGGCTGAGGGAATTAGACTTACCATCACTCGAAGCTAGAAGAGTAAGGGGGGATATGGTGACAGTCTTTAAATTCATTCATGGTTATGATAAAGTGGATAGGGATCGATATTTCGATATGGCTGGCTCTAGAACTAGAGGTCATAGTTTGAAGCTTCGTAAGAAAGCTTCTTTTCAGGATGTAAGAAAATACTTTTTCAGTGTAAGAGTAGTTGATAATTGGAATTGGCTAAGCGAGGAGGTAGTTAATGCTATCTCAATCCATAGTTTTAAGGACAGGTATGATAAGTATGACTAAGTATAAAATGGAACCGATCAGGAGACGGGAAGATACGAGCTTTGGGCTCTTTCCCGTAAACACAATTAGGTAATCACAATTAAGTAATCACATACATATCAAGAAATACTTATAAAATTATAAAATTTTAGTTTGAGGACTGTTTACTCTAATAAAATGAAAATATATTCTTTTATTTCTATTTTCCTTACTTATATTAATATATATATATATATATATATATATATATATATATATATATATATATATATATATATATATATATATATATATATATATATATATATATACTTTGTCGAAGTTACAGTTCAACCATTGTCTCCAACCATTAAATTCTGTAGATGTACAAACCACTTTCCGGATTCAAATCCTGCTTTACCTGGATGAAAACTATATTCTTGAGCCACTGAGACATCGAAATGATATAATTTCAGTTAAGAAGTGGTCAAGTCGGCAGAAAAAAGATCCATATAATGATTTTGTTTAATCTTGTTTGATTGACATCGCTTATCTAATAAGCTGAGAATGTTAGTTAACCCTTTTATATGTCAGATAGAGATAATAGTAATAATAATAATAAAAATAATAATAATAATAATAATAATAATAATCAATAACAATAACTAATAATAATAATAATGATAAAGATAATGATAATAATAATAATAGTGATAAAGATAATGATAATAATAATAATAATGATAAAGATAATGATAATAATAATAATAATAATAATAATAATAATAATAATAATAATAATAATAATAATAATAATCATTCAGAAAACCCCGCACCATTTTTTTCATTTGCTTCCCATAACCTCCTCCAGGAAATAAAATCGACTGTATGGCGCCCGTAGACGATGGCAACGAAGAAGCCTTCAAGGATGTCGTCGATTCATATTGTTTCATTATGGGCACTTACACCGTCGATAGGCACCATGGCAGGAAAATAGGGGTTGAAGTGCCACATACGGGGGTCGGGCCACGAATAGGAGACGAAGCTATTACGTATCACACCTACTACCAGTGGGTGCCCTTCGTTCTTTTTCTTCAGGTATGGTTTAATTTTTCCTCCTGAAGGGATAAGAATATCTCCTCCATGTTCTCCTGCATGTGGTAAAAATCGACTAATTGGCTCCCCTTCGTTCTATTTCTTTAGGTATGGTTTAGTTTTCCTCCCTGAGGCAGGCAAGAATACCGCCTCCGTGTTCCCCTGTGTGTCGTAATAATCGACCACATAGGTACCCTTCATTCTTTTCCTTCATAAGTGATTAAGTTTTCCCCCCGGAGGGGGAGACAAAAATACCTCCTCCGTATTCACCTGCGTGTCGTAAAAATCGACTAAATTGGACAGAGCGAGGGGACTTGTGATCCCTTCCTTTGTATTTTCCTCTCTTGTGTCTGTATAATATAATTGGTTTCCTGATTAAAAAATCTAATTCCTTTTTACATCTTTAATTTGGTTTGTTGTTTTGCACTCACGTACTGAATATTACGTTAGAGGTTATATAAGAACAATGAATGTTCCGGTTTTACTTCACGGACTCCCTTTTCTACCAAGGGCTAGGACGGTTGCCTTCTTGCGAAGAACTTATTTTGGCACTTGTAAACGTCACCCTGAGTGCATGCCCTTGCTAACCCCAGACCGTGACGGGGCGTGAACCCTCGACCTGACGCCTCAAAGTCGCGGACATTACCGCTTGAGCCACGGTGTTAAAGTTGATGAAAGGTCCAACTAGCAATGAAATTGCGTTGATAATTTTTATGGATGAGAGAATGTGGAAACTACTGAAATCACCAAAGAATTGGGAGCTGTTAAAGCGCTATTTCGGATGGGGGTGGACACAGATATTTTGGTGCCATAAGGGGATCAAAGCCGAATGTCCTTCCTAAAGCTTCACGGTGGGATCAAACCAGAGTCAGTCAAGCTTTCCTGTGTCTGATATGCACACTCTAACACTGAACTACTGTGGCCCTTCACTATCAGTCATTACTTAAATCTAATTATTTAGCAAGGTAGAGTACAAGAGTAGGAAGGTTAGGAAAGGCATCAAGCCTTAATCCCTCAGCTCCGACACGTGTATGTCCACCCCCATTCCAATGGAGACTAATTATGACACACAATGCAGTGCACTTTATTCCATCTCAAAGGGTGAATCACTATATTGACTCCAACATGTTTGTGTCCACCCCAGTTCGCACGGAGACTTATTGTGACAAATAAAATGGTGCACTTTATTCCATTTCTAAGCTTGGAACTCTTGTAATTCCAGACAAAATTTACTTAATGTAACCTAACCTAATCTAACCTAACCTAACGTAACCTAACATTATATTGGACTTATTTTTTCAGGGCATCCTCTTCTATCTTCCCCATTTCCTGTGGAAGATCTGCGAAGGAGGCCTCTTCAGGAGTATTATCCAAAATCTGTCAATAAGAGACTATTTAGGATATGGAAAGGGCATCAGGAATTACTTCAACAGAGAAGAGCAGTAAGTAATAGTAGCCCCATTTTATGTATCATAGTAGTCCAAATTCAGTTGGGGATGGACACAGCCATGTTGGAGCTATATGGGGATTAAGACTAGATGTCCTTTCTAACTCCATGCGGTGGGTCTAACCCGTGATAGTCGCCTACCAAGTTAACTACCACGGGATCCGAGAAGCAGAGTAAGTTTTAGATTTATTATTTTATTTTTCTTATTCTCCCTGTGAAGGGGGATTAGTATATCGCCTTTGGGTACTCCCCTGCGTACCGTTGAAATCATCTTATCCTACCACCAAGAGTCAAGGTTTTGCTTTGACTCAACCCCCCCCCCACTTCTGCGTCATGTGCCTGCCTGTGTGGCACGTTTTGCAAAGATTTTGTTTCAAAGTTTTTTTTTTTATGTACTTGACTGGCGATATTATAAGCAAGAAAAAAATAATCAAACCCCTCTCTTTATAAGAGAGCTTATGTCCCTAGTATATAAAGCAACACATTCAACGGGGAAAAGATTAAGTTCCAAAAAAATGCGGCAATTAATAATGATGGGAAACATTATGGAGTGTTTACTTTACCTCTTACATCAAGTACATTGTCAAATGATCACTGAGGATCATTTTAAGTGGGTCGTAAACAAGCATTGTTTGCAGACTAGTATGTGCCCCATTAAGGATAAAGAATGAGTATATAAGAAGGACAGTGCCGGTAGGATGGTTTAGGGATATAGTGAGAGAGGTGAAACTGAGATGGCTTGGGCATGCTGTCACGATGGATGAAGGATGAGGGGTATGTTGGGAGAAAGTGAGCTGCCAGTCAGGAAGGGTTGAAATAGGCCACAGGAGACGTATATAGATAGTAAATAAATACATAAATAATTGTACTATGAAAATAATGGATATCATAACATAACTATCTCAACTTTATTTGACAGGTTCGATGCTCTCACTAAATACATCAAAGACCACATGATCTACCACAAGTCTTGGGCCTTCAAGTTTTTCTTCTTTGAAGGAATGAATTTAGTTGTGGTCATATGTATGATCTACTTCACTGACTGGTTCCTCGGGGGTGAATTTCTTCAGTATGGGACCAGTGTAAGTTCTGTTTCAATGGTTTTTATATGGAGTTTATATTAACAGACTACTGACGAAAGTTTTAATTCAGTACTGTGCTGATTTAAGTTCTATTTCAATTTTTATGTGGTTTTTATATTTACAGATTGTATACAAAGGGGTGTAATTCGATACGCTTTTAGTGTAAGACTTTTTCAATTTATTTTCTTGGTATCTATATTTACAGATTGCATAGGAAAGCTTCAATTCATTTCGTTGCTGGTGTAAGTCATTTTTTAAATTTTTTTAAAGGTATTTATACTTAGCGATTACATACATAGGGTTTAATTCAAAAAGCTGTTGGTGTAAGTTCTTTTTAATTCTTTTTTATGTTTTTTTTTACATTTACAGATTACATACGAAATGTTTAATTCAGTAATTTGCCGAGGTAATTCATTTATCGTAGTTAGTACAGTATTTATATTTGCAGATTACATACGAAGGGTTTAAGTCACTACAGTGCTGGTTTAAATAGCTTTCAATACTTTTTTATGGTTTTCATATTTAAGCATTGTGCACGATAGAGTTAATTCAGTAGAGTACAAAGGGTCCTCGGTTTACATGTTATGATGTTTCTTGGTTACAACACATCTCCAAGTTATTTTCCTTTTTTTTTATATTTTTTGGGCCTTATTATGTCTCCCAAGTGTAAAGTAAATTCTTCTGAAGGTAAAGAAAAAAAGAAGGAAAGCCACCACCATGGAAATGAAATTAGAGATAGTAAAATTCATGAAAATGGGAAAACTTTATTACTGCAATAGCATAGGTGTTTATTTAGGTGTGTTCCGACTTACAGTGAGGTTCTAGTTACATCACTTTTCAGGAACGGAACTCCGATGCTGGTTTAAGTCGAATTCCACTTATATTTTCTTATGAATTATATATTTACAATTTGCATATGAAGGGTTTAATTCAGTACGGTGTTAGTGTAAACCCTTATTCATTCTTTTTTATTTAGATTTACAGAGCACAAACGAAGTTGGTTTAATTCATTATGGTAATAGTGTAAGCCCATATTAAAAAGTTGTTGCAAATGTATTTATATTTACAGATTACATATGAATGGTTTAATTTAGCGCTGTGGTACACTATTTGCTGTGATTTCAGTTCCTGCCCTATGTTTATAGATTACTTACCAAGGGTTTAATTCAATAGGTTCTTCTTCTTTCGTTGTGGAAAAAGTATAATTATTTTGCTTTTGATTGTCAACACCCAGATATATTTACAGTCTACACTCTCTCTCTCTCTCTCTCTCTCTCTCTCTCTCTCTCTCTCTCTCTCTCTCTCCTCTCTCTCTCTCTCTCTCTCTCTCTCTCTCTCTCTCTCTCTCTCTCTCTCTCTCTCGATGACCCTATTGTAAATCATTTATAACATGGACAATAATTTCAGCTTATAAATCCTGCTTGTGGTTATTATGATTTCTCTCGATAAAAGATAGACTTATTTTATTTAATCTATTCTCACTTGTGTGCGCTTTGACTCGGCCACCCCTTGCAAGGGTGATTGTAACGACTGTATATAAAACTTTCCTGTAGCAATTACCATATTGGTATAAAGCACATGGCGATACAGTATATAATATATCACGTTTGGGGCCACGGTATCTCACTGGTTGAATGCGCAAGTTGGGAAGTGATGAGCCTGACATATTGGAGTTCAGTCCCACCGGGGAGGCTAGGATGGGCATCCAGCCTTAATCCATTTTATAGCTCCAGCCTGTCTGTGTCTACCCCCATTCGGATGGGGACTAATTGTGGCACAGAAAATCGCAAAAGAGGTGTAGTATATGAATATTTTATTTATTTGGTTCTAAGGGTATTGGTTTAGGGCATTAGTTGATTCTAGGGGCAATGGATGGTTCTAGGGGCATTAGTTGGTTCTAGGAACATTAGATGGTTTTAGTTGCATTAGTGGCATTAGATGGTTCTAGTGGCATTAGATGGTTCTAGTGGCATTAGGGGAATTAGATGGTTCTAGGGGCATCAAATTATTCTAGTGGCATTAGATGGTTCTGGGAACATTAGATGGTTCTGGGGACATTAAAATATTCTAGGAGCATTAGATGGTTCTAGCGGCAATAAATAGGAGCGAGTGGCTACGTAGAAGGCACTTCTGGAGTTGCACAAAGCGTATTATTACAATCTCACTTATAAGGATTACTTATCTTTTATATTTTTTTATCTTTTTTTATGAATGTGACACCGGGACAGGAAAAAAAGACTGCCCTTATTAATTAGGGATGTTGGTGATTTCATATAAATCTCCCTTATCATTCAGCCATAGGCTGGAAGTCACTTTGTCCTCGTGATCAGAGAGGGACTTGGGCCCAAGCTACATGTTAGGTATATAGTAGGGCTCCCTGCCATCACCGTCCCTTGTCTCTGCTTTTCAATTAGAAACCATTAACTAATAAACACATAATCCTGAGTAAAAACATAAAACATTTAGCAAAATCTTGGGCAAGATTTGAACCTAATACACATCTGATAATCCATCTATGCACTAAACTTGCTACCAACTGTAACACTGAATATCTTAAAAAGAATAGTGAAATTCAGGATCTTCTGTTCATTTCATGGTCTAGTAGATAGGGGAGAGGACTCCTAGTTCCTTCAGACACCGTGAGAGTCCTCAGCGGGGCGTCAGGAAAGGCATTCAGCCTTGATTTATCAACTTCAATCTATTTGCGTGCACTCCTATGTGCATTGGGATTAACAGTGGTAAAAAAAAATAACAATGGTACAGACGACAGTGTCTTATGAGACTCCAAATACTTGTGTTAACCCCCCAAAAAAAAATCCTTTTTGGGGGGGTAGGTGGGGGGGGGGTTGTCATCCATTTTTGGCACTTGATATAACCGCCATCGTCATCGTTATCGCTTTTCTTCAGATCTAAAATTTTGACAGTGTCTCCTGACGGATTTAGCAAAGATAATCTAAGACTCTTTACAGATTAAAATAATAAAGATAAGATGCTTCTTTTTAATGTAGCAGATGTCGTATTTTATTTTCCGTGAGAGCAATTATTATTGTTATTATTATTATTATTATTATTATTATTATTATTATTATTATTATTATTATTATTATTATTATTATTATTATTATTATTATTATTATTATTATTATTATTATCATTATTATTATTACTATTATTATTATTATTACTATTATTATTATTATTATTATTATTATTATTATTATTATTATTATTATTATTATTATTATTATTATTATTCTAATTACAGGTGATGGAGGTAATAGGTTTAGAACCGGAGAATCGCACCGACCCTATGTCTTATATCTTTCCTCGTATGGCCAAATGTACGTTCAAATACTTCGGGTCTTCTGGCACCGTTCAAATCCGGGATATTCTGTGTCTCATCGCTACCAATATCGTCAATGAGAAAGTGAGTTGGCTAGCATTTGAATATCGGGATTGAATATCATCTATTTTTGGGGGGTTGAATATCACCTGCTTTTGAAATGAAAACCATTTATTTTTTGGAAGTAAATATTATTTGTTTAAATATAATATTTTTGTTTTTATAAACTTGGAAATAAATTTTTTCTGTTATAAGAGGAACCGTTATAGCGCAGTGAATTGAACGCTTGACTCGCGAATGACAAACCCCTGTTTGAGTCCACTGCTTGGCGTTAGGAAGGGTTTCCAGCCTCAGTTCCCAGGCTTCAGTCTGTCTGGGTCCATCCTCATTAAAATGGGGACTAATTGTTATACATAGTCAAATTAATTATGGCGAAGTGAAGAGTATAACGTTCTCTTCCTCCCATAGCTCAGATTCCCTCTCTTAATTTACATTTTCTATCTATCTCACGTGGGCGATAGACAAGAATACCACTTGGTTTTTCCCTGTATGTCGTAAAAGTCAGCTAAATGGGGTGAAGAGGGGGGGACTGAGTATCTTTGCTTTGTATTTTCCCCTCACAAAGAATGAAGTTCCATGCTTTGACTCGGCCACTCCCCTTATAACGGGGCTTATGGCTTTTGTGTAGAGTATATAGATAATAAATAAAAATAAAGGAAAAGTATTTATTGTATATTTTTTGTAAAATTTTATATTTTTTGTAAAATTTTATATTTTATGCAAGATTTTATATTTTATGTAAAATTTTATATTTTATGTAAAATTTATATTCCATGTAAAATTTTATATTTTATATAAAATTTTATATTTTATATTTTACACTTTATTTTAGATTTACCTTTTCTTGTGGATCTGGTTAATTATTTTAACGGCAGCAACATCCCTATGGCTCTTGTTAAGGATTCTCATGATCATTTTGCCCTTCTTCAGGCACTTCGTACTAAGGGTGAGTTTGGGTGCCACGGAGTGCCAAGAATGTTATGTTACTTGAGGTCATATTTTTTGCATTGTGTACTATTAATGATTTTATGCCATTTAATTATTTATTCATTGATATCTTGAGTTGCATATTTGTTTATTCGGAATTTTTAATAATACTTTATTTACATATTTATTTATTTCTATATTTATGTATTTATTTGGTTATATATTTATTTATTTATTTATTTATTTATTTATTTATTCATTTATTTATTTATTTATTCATATGCATTTATGCATTTATATTTAGGATACGAAAGATAATTTACAATTTATATTAATTATCTTTTCTAGATTTATTTAACATTACTCTGTTCTTTAATACACTCATATGTACAACCCTTTGTTCTTTTTTTTTTCACAGTGCACAGGTGTTTACTTTCTGATGACTTAATGTCTTCTTCCTTCTTTATTTATATATAAGTAAATATATACACATAATAATCCATGGATAAGTTCTGACTGAATACTGTTCTTGATTTCATTCACGTTTACAATTCTACTTACATTATATTGTGCACATCATCTTTCCATTCTCTCTCATAAGTTTTAACCATTAATCATATTTTTCGACATATATTTTACTAAATACATCGAGTTAAATAGTTAAATCTACTTCATATTTTTAGATGTACGTGAGAGAGGAAATGTACGCGGACCTTGCTACTGTCCTGAAGAACGCCACTCTCAGTGACTGGTTCCTTATGGTTAACTTGGGTCGCAATATGGATAATATGGTGTTCAGTGAGTTCATCGGATACTTCGCTAAGGAACTGGCCTATTCTACGGACACTCTTGCCATGGATGATTTGGACACAAAGAAGCCTCTGATGCGTACATAAAACTGTCATCAGACGGCGTCAGAGGGTGGCCAAATTTCTAGAGGCCAAGGCCCCATTTCTTAAACAGTGTAAACCTAGGATACCATATTGTTAGTTAGCTAGACACACACAAATGGATTTCATAAACGCATCTGACGCGGTTCTGTGTATGGCTAGGATCCCACGTGGGATCCTAGCCATACACAGAACCGCTTCAGATGCGTATTATGAAATCCATTTGTGTGTGTCTAGCTAACTAACAATATGGTATCCTAGGTTTACACTGTTTAAGAAATCGGGCCTAAGACTTCAGAGGGTGGACAAATTTCTGGAGGCTCAGAATATTGCAATATAAATGCGTTTCATCATATAATTCCACTTTTGTTCCTAACCATGTTCAGGATGCTTTGATGCTACAGTTATAGATTATCATTAGATTTTTACATATATTTTTGTTTTCTTTTTGTAAGTTTTTTAGGACTTGATGCAGCCAAAGCTGTATTTCTTGGTATAAAAATTAATATTAAATATATGTTTTACAAAAAAAAAAAAAAATATATATATATATATATATAATATATATATATATATATATATATATATATATCTTTCTCATATAAATATTACTAAGGACTAAATTTCCTTTGTTTCCAAGCCATGTAGTTGCAATTCAGTTTACCTTGCTGCTTTAAGAATGATTTGTGATGTCCTTTGTTAAACTTACAAATTTGAGAGTTGAATCAGTTCTCTGGGAGATCCAACAGAGTTTTTAATGGGAAAATCATGGATTTACTGCAAGAATCTTAGTGATGTCCAATAGCTATTTCTTAGTAAAAGAAAGTTAACACGCTATTAAAATAGAGAGTAATATATCAAAGATGATAGTAAGAATTTGGAACAAGTCAAAAGGGACTCTCATAAGGGCTATTAAAGCAAAAATTCATGGATAAATTACAAGAATCAGTGTGATGTCCGAAAGGCATTTCTTGATATTAGAAGGCAAATACACTATTATAACGGGAGGTTTATCTTGCTTTTTTCGATTTCAAAGGGCTAAGCAGACGATCAATATTACTGACAGTATTTCCTGTACTGTCATTATTACTGTCGGTGTGTCCATCATATGGACGTAGTAGTTCACACCAATAGAAGAGTGTCAGTATTTTAACTGACAGTAATAATGATCGTCTGTACCTCCCTTAAAGATTGTCTGGGCCAAGTTATTCATAACTTAAGGGCAATTTCGGTCTCACGTGCCTTCCTCAGATGATAGTGGGGCGCTGTATTTTCTTTTGAAGGTAAGTGAGCAGGGACATCAGACCTGGATTACGGGTCAAAAGAAACTATACTATCATAAAAACTTAGAACATATCTGAGGAAACTTGATATTGCAACTTTATATTTGCCAGGATAAGAAAATTTTGAGCAAAATTGGCTAGCTGGTACTCCACACAAGGATAGTCTTGCCCAGAGGCACAAATAGTAATAAAATTTGGGTAAAGAGAATTTGACTTTCATCTTGGTATTACCTAGGATGAGAAATTTTTCGAAAAACTGGTTAGCTGGTGCTTCTCACGAGCTTATTTTGACCCAGATCCATAAATATAAACGAAATTTAAAAGAATTTGACTTTGCAGCTCGGCTGTTGCCAAAATGAGGAATTTGGGGGGACACTGGCTAGCTGGAGCTGAAAAGAAAGATAATTAGATCCGGACCAGTCTTCCTGTCTAAATCAAACTAGATTACATTTGTATACCTGAGAAATTAAAATGTAGGGGGGGGCTCCTGGCTAAAAGATTCTAATAAGTATTAAAAGTAAGTTTTATAATCTTTTGAGCATAACACTTTAACATGTCCATTCATTGCTATGATAATCTGTAACCTATCTATCCTAGTTTAATACTTATTTTCGTGAAATTCGATTCTGTAACAAAACTATGTCAATACAGGGGAATATTAGTCTCTGAAGTTTATAAGCTTATAGTGTAGTTGGTATTGCTGTTACTTAAGATACCTGCATGGCCAAACAACCCTTGATGCCATAAATAAGGTCATTGCTGATTCAGGGCTTTCCACAAAGCTCTCAAAGAGTGTATGTTGTGCTTCTTGGCATTATTGAGATAAGTCAAGAGAACCTAGAGAAAAAATTCACAAGAAGAATGAGATTACTGATAAGCAACTCTAAAATTTAACATATGACGAGGTGTGGCTTTGGTCATAGTGCGTCATTGCATATACATCCATCATCAGACATGTTAAAAGATAATAACTTAGTCCCTGTCACTGATAGTCAAATTGACGTAATATGTTCATTATTCTGTCTGTGATTTTTGTCCGCACTTATCAGATTTACCAATCCAAGCTCTGGAGGGGAGCCATTTTGAGAGACTCCAACACATTATGTAATGAAACTGCTTCATAGACCTTAGCCCTTACCAGTATCTTTACCTGAACATCTTCAGAGGTAACCCTGAAGATGGGTAGATAGATGTATCGTAAGTGCTAATATATGCTATTTTTTCAGGCTTCGAAAGGAAACCGTAATCATTAGAGTACCTTAGCGCTTGCAAGTATATTTTTCTTTAGAAGTAACTCTCAAGATGGGTACATGAATATACTCGTAAGCGTTGAAGTACTCCATTCTTTCCCCTTTACCCATTGTAGTCTAGATAATCACACTATATATTGTGAGCTTAGAAATCACGATGGCTAAGTTATCTTTAACATCTCGAAATAACTTGGGCATTTTTGCTACTTTCTTATCATCAGAAATAATTGGTAAATATAATTTCCTCAGTAAAGATAAGCTAATGCGCATATTGTAGCTGCAATATTATTCATCTCTGACAAGTATGTATTGTATGTCAGAGTTGGCATTGTCACATACGAGGCTGAAACTTGCACATTCACAATGAACTCGACAAAACCTTTATTCACGTGTCGACGGGACTCTCTTTATTTCTCTCTCTCTTTCCAAGGCAGAAAAATAATGACGTAGTAGATGTCTTCCTTCTCTCTCTCTCTCTCTCTCTCTCTCTCTCTCTCTCTCTCTCTCTCTCTCTCTCTATATATATATATATATATATATATATATATATATATATATATATATATACATATATATATCTATATATATATATATATATATATATATATATATATATATATATATATATATATCGATCTGTCTCAATCTCTATCTCTCTATCTATCTATTTTCTCTCTATCTATCTATCTGTCTATCTATCTATCTATCTATCTATTTATCTATCTATCTCTTTGTAGTACTGTCTTTACTTGATCGCTGCTTCTCTCTCTCTCTCTCTCTCTCTCTCTCTCTCTCTCTCTCTCTCTCTCTCTCTCTCTCTCTCTCTCTCTCTCTCCTCTGAAGTACAGTCTTCGTTTAATCGCTGCTCCCATTTCATAACAGCCATTGATATATTGTCACTTTTCTTGAACTTAAAAAAAAAGTCGGTACGAAATAATTTTTCTTCTCATATTACTCGAATATCCATTCATAAAACATAATTAACACCATTAATGAAACATTAATTCTTTCCCAATATCCATTAATGAGTTGTCATGTCCATAAGTATATTATTAATAAGCTTTTCATTAATAATCTGTTGGACATGAATATATCGATGGAGGTTTTCCTCTATATACAAATTCCTAACTAACTCAACTGAATGAGTACACTTGAAAAAAAAGGTGAGATCAATGGTAGAATGATATTTTTTGAAGCTTTGATCAGAGAAATGTTTATATTTTAAAAAGCTTGTTAGTTTACTGCTGAAATAAGATTAAGAAAATATATTTTAATGTAAAATTTGAACATAGGCCTACGAGCCATATTTATAAGTTTTTTTTTTATATATAATGCTGAGATAAAGTAATTTTTAATACATTGTAATTTTAACCACATCCTTGTCACTGAACTAAACCAGCTTCAGTTACAGGAACTTAAAAGAGAAATATAAATCTGATTAGAATTTAAATCCAAATATCAAAATGCAGTCACGATAAAATGATTTTTTTTTTATTTTGTGTTTTCATGAGTGAACAATACTCTAACATTAGCTAATTCTTACATCATTTAAATATTTATTGATTATTCAGTACAACAGAGATTTAATTGAATATAAAGGAATTTAAGTTTATCTTTTTTTTTATCAGCTGTTCACGGCGTAGGTCAAAACGTAAACAAAACAGCCATTTGCGAGAATCCTTCCCAAGACGCAAGAAACAGAAATCTTTGAAAATTTGTCTATTTGTATGCAGAGTCTGTCCAAGATATCTGTTTAATGTGTCCAAATTAATCAGAGTTTTCAACATTGTGCAACTGCATATTTCCATTAGCAGGAAAGTCGTGTGTTGAAAATCCTTATTTAATATATATATATATATATATAATATATATATATATATATATATATATATAATATATATATATATATATATATATATAATATATATATATATATATATATATATATATATATATATATAATATATATATATATATATATATATATATATATATATATATATATATATATATACAGATATATATATATATATATATATATATATATATATATATATATATATATATATATATATATATATATATATATATATATATATATACATAACCCAGCCACTAAGGGGGACAAGCCAGCCTCAACTTGGTGCCGGTCCCAAGCCCGGGTAGATGGGGAGGGTTGGTGGCAGGAAGGGCATCCGGCCATAAATATTTTGCCAAAATCAAAATATGGCCAGTACAGATAACGAGAATAGTCACCATACTAGGGCGTTCCCCTTAGGCGACGCGTTGGGGCTTCGCCTGACCCCTCCGGAAAGACAGCAAGGGCTACCCAGTCAGTCATGGGCAGGCTGGGTTAAAGAGGCAAGCTCTAGGGAGAGTGTCAGAGGTGGTGCTGTGGGTGGGCACTCTTAATGTGGGGACGATGACTGGGAAGGGGCGAGAATTGGTGGACATGATGGAGAGGAGAAGAATTTGAGTGCTGTGTGTGCAGGAGACCAGTTGGAAAGGAAATAAAGCGAGGGAACTGGGTGAGGGATCAAATTGTTCTATAGTGGAGCAAATGAGGAAGGGAGGAATGGTGTAGGAATAATACTATCCAAAGACCTGAAGGAAAGCTTACTTGGTGTGAATAGAAAGAGTGACAGAATTATGAGTTTAAAGCTGGGACTGGGAGAAACGGTAGTCAATGTGGTATGTGCCTATGCCCCACAAACTGGTTGTACAGCGGAGGTGAAGGATGCATTTTGAGAGGAGATGGACCAGAAACTTAGAACAGTTTCTATAAGAGAGAGGGTAATTTTGGGAGGAGATCTAAATGACCACTTGGGAATTGAGAGGGCTGGGATGGGTAGAGTTCATGGGGGCTGGGGGGTGGGCGAGAGAAATGGGGGGGGAGAGAGAGTAATTGATTTTGCAGTGGCATTTGATCTGGCATTGATCAACACATTCTTTGAGAAAAAGGAAAACAGATTGATTAAATACAGTAGTGGTGGAAGGGAGAGACAGATAGATTTATTGTTGTGTAGGAGAGACCATCTGAAGGAGATTAGCAACTGCAAAGTAATAAATGGGGAGAGTGTAGCAGTGCAACATAGGATAGTAGTAACTGATTGCAGGCTCAGGATATGTAGGAAAAGTAAGAAGCCGAGGATGGGCCCAAAGATAAAGTGGTGGAGATTGAAAGATGCAGAACTGAGAGCTATGTTTAATGGAAGAGTGTTGGAAGGGATAAGGTTGCATGAAGATGTACAAGAATGGTGGACAGAGAATAGTAAGGTGATTTTGAGGGTCGATGAGGAGGTACTTGGAAAGTCATCAGCAAGGAAACCCCCAAATGATGAAGAGTCATGGTGGTGGAATGAGGAAGTGCAAGAATGGGTAAAGAACAAGAAAGAAGCTAAGAAAAAGGCAGATTTATCAGGCCTGGAGCAGGATAAAGAAGAGTACAAGCAGGCAAAGAAGGAGGCAAGGAGAGCAGTAGCAAAAGCAAAGGCAGAGAAATTGAATGAACTCTATGAAGAGCTGGAAACACCAGAAGGAGAGAAGAAAATATGGCGAAATGCCAAGGCCCGAGATGCTGCAACCAAGAACTTGACCCAAGTAAGACAAATAAAGGATAACTATGGAGTAGTTCTAGCAGAAGAGGATGAAATAAAAAGCAGATGGGAAACTTATTTTGAAGGATTACTAAATGAAGAGAACCCAAGAGCAGTATTTGAAGGTGGACTTCCAAATGAAGCAGTTACAACAACAGTGGCTAGAAGAGAGGTAGAGCTGGCAGTAAGGAAAATGAAAAATGGAAAGGCAGCAGGACCTGATAAGATGCAAGTTGAGATATAGAAGAGTCTTGGAGAGGAAGGCATAGATATCTTGTGGGACTTAATGCAAAAGATCTTTAGTTAGGAAAAGATGCCAGAGGAGTGGAGAGGAAGCTTAATCATCCCAATCTATAAAGGGAAGGGAGATATTCAGGAGTGTGGAAACTATAGAGGTATAAAGTTGTTTAGTCATACTATGAAGATATGGGAGAAGATCATAGTGAGGAGACTCAGAGAGATAACGACAATTGGGTATGAACAGTTTGGCTTCATGCCTGGGAGAGGGACAGTGGATGCCATATTTGCCTTGAGACAAATGATGGAAAAGCATCGGGAGAAATAGAAAGGACTGTATATGGTCTTTATTGACCTGGAAAAGGCATATGATCGAGTACCACGTCAAGAGGTGTGGAGGTGTATTAGAGAAAAAGGGAGTCCCCGAGAAATATGTAAGAATCATTCAAGATATGTATGAGAGGGCAGAGGCAAATGTTGAGAGCAGTGTGGGCTTGACGAAAAGTCTCTCAGTAAATGTTGGTCTGCATCAAGGGTCTGCTTTGAGTCCATATCTATTTGATCTGGTCTTGGATGTAGTAACCCAGGATATTAGAGATCAGTCTCCATGGTGTATGCTCTTTGCAGATGACATTGTACTGCATAGCAACAGACGGGAGGTAGTGGAGGAGAAGCTTGAGGAGTAGAGAAGAGTGATGGAGGATAGAGGACTGAAAATCAACAGGAAGAAGACAGAGTACTTGAGGTTGAGTGAAGATGAGGATGGGGAGGTCAATTTGAAGGGTAAAGTGTTGAAAAGAGTTGATAAGTTCAAGTATTTGGGATCAACAGTAGCAGAGGATGGAGACCTAGAGTCAGAAATAACCCACAGAATACAAGCGGGATGGAAGAACTGGAAGAAAATGTCTGGGGTGCTGTGCGACAGGAGAATAGGGATTAAGTTGAAGGGTAAAGTACATAAGACAGTTATGAGACCTGCGATGATGCATGGAGCAGAGACATGGGTAATAAAGAAGACACAAGAGAAAAAACTGGATGTGGCAGAGATGAGGATGTTGAGATGGATGAGTGGGGTGACAAGAAGCGATAAGATCAGAAACGAGGTAATCAGAGGTACCTCAAAAGTTAGAGAAATATCAGATAAGATACA
>JAXCGZ010007586.1:132500-140000 GCA_037179515.1 Halocaridina rubra
TCCTATTTCCGAATTTTAGACGAGGTTACTATAAAAACTTGTAAAAAATGGTGTTCAAGGCTTTGTCTAAAGTGAAAATAAAAGTGAACATAAAACCCAAAGTGGATAGCTTTGTTTTCCGGCTACATTATCGTTACACATACGCTGCTTTCATGATATGTACACTCCTAGCCACTCTCTACGACGCTATAGGCAAGTATATCTATCCTGAAGTATATTTATCCTGAAGCATATCTATCCTGAAGTATATCTATCCTGATTTACATCTATCCTGAAACATATTTATCCTGAAGTATATCTATCCTGAAGCATATCTCCGCTGAAGTCTATCAGTCCTGAAGTATATCTATCCTAAAGTATATCTATCCTGAAGCATATCTAAGTTGAAGTTGCTTTCGATTTTGTAAAGATAAACAACCTCAGGGTTCTCTAGGGTCATTCATATTCAATAGGCAAGCCCCATAACTTAACCTAACCTAACCAAACAAACCTAACCTAACTCACTATTACGTAATGTAACCTAACCTGACCTAAGCTAATCTAACCTAGCGTAATGTAACGTAACGTAAAGCACTGTAACGTAATGTAAACTAACCTAACTTAACCTAACAGTTTACTGGGTTATTTATCTTTACAAATTGTTCTGGGTTTTACTTATCTTTACAAGATTACCTTCTTTGATATATAGTATTTATAGATATGAAATTATACAACTAAATTATCTTTCGATAATGGTCTAAATTGAAGAGACTTTCGCCAGACGCATTTTTATTTTATTTATTTATTTATTTATTTTTTGCGCTATATTGTAGTCCTGATGTTCTGTTTTTGGTCAGTAAAAAAAAAAAAAAAGCAAAACTAGTCGTGATTGTTAAATCTCATTCATTATGGAAATATTAAAGTTATATCATCTCGTTAGCACGTGTGAATGCCTATAAACAAAAGTAATTTGCATTTTCTAAGCATTCACTTGTGCGATACTCCAACTTTTAAATATACTTAATTGATCGGTTATACGCCAAGGACTCCCTTTTCTATTTAAGAACTAAGACGGTGCCTTTTTGCCAAGGACTATAGTTTTGGCATGTGCGACCGTTGCCCTGCCCGAATTCCTTATCTAACCTCAGACCGTGGTGGACCGCGAACCCACGACCTATAGAATCAAAGCCGCAAGTGTTACCACTCTGCCACGGCTGCTAATAATGATAATAAATGTGTATTTCCATCCTGTTCGTCAGAGGAACGAGAGACATCCAAATAATGGAAACAAGAAAAAAAATGACTGAATTCTTTGTGGGTCTCTTAAGGAACTATATATATGTCTTTTTTATTATTATTATTATTAACAAGGCTACCTGGAATAATGTACGGGACGTGGTAGCGAGCACAAGTTGGGAACTCATGAACTAGACATTCACTAGTCCGATCCAGCCGCATGGGGTTAGGAAAGACAACTTGTCTTAATCTCCCACGTAGCTCCAACCTGTCTGTGTCCACCCCCATCAGAATGATAACTGATTTTGAGATACAAATTCACAAAAAATATAGATTAATATACAATATTATACTTTGTAATGGATTTTTTTTTTAATTTAGTTATTCATTTATTTACTTATTTATTTATTTTTATTTTTATTTAATGACTGATTTATTCATTTTTCATTTATTTATTCATTTATTTATTTATCTAATTTATTTGCTTAATTATTCATTCATTGATGATTTTATTATTGAAATGATATATTTACGGACATCCGACTAACCGAGAGAAATAAACTGCCAGTATTCATAGGGTTCTCTTACTAAATGCGGGACCGCAGTAGCTCAGTGGTAGAGGGCTCGAGTTGGAAAGTGACTAACCCGGGTTCGATCGCACAACGGGGCGTTAGGATTGGCATCTAACCTTAATCTTCCAATCTCCATCGTGTGTGTACACATCCATCCGAACATGGACCAAATGTGACACATGAAGTCTAGAAGCGACTAACGAGGGTTCGATCCCACCGCGAGGCGTTAGGAAGGACATGCAGTCTTTATCCCCAAAGCTCCAACGTGTGTGTCCACCCTATCGAAAATGGAGTCATTCTAACACATAAAATAGTACTATTTACTTTATCAGAATGTACACTGTTCAAGTGGTGTTAATTGTTAAGCCTTCCCTGAGACCCTGAGTTCTTTAAAGAATTTAATCATGCTTTTATCTTATTCTTATCTAAGCTCTCCTCTCACTCAAATGTCAACCACAAGAAGTACGTGATAGTATGAAGAAAAATCATAAAAACTATGCATTATTGTTTCTAAGAAAACATAGCAGAGATGAAAAAAACAGCAGTAGTGTTCTAGCCAAAGAGCTTCTTTCATCTTTTAATATCTTATTTCTCTCTTCTTGCCTAGTTAAAAAAAAAAAATATTGAAGGTAAAAATCTAAAATAGTGTTATGTCTCTTAGGCCGCTTTCACACCAAAGTGGCACGTCACACGTGACATGCCACGTGACACGTCAGTTGAAAACGAATATCCGGAAATATATAGAACCTTTCACACAGAAGTGGCGTGATACGCCCCATGTGTCACGCCACTTCTGTGTGAAAGGTTTCATATGTTTCCGGATATTCGTTTTCAACTGGCGTGCCACGTGGCATGCCACATGCGACGTGCCACTTTGGTGTGAAAGCGGCCCTAAACTTCTCATCTCTGAACATCCAATTTAGCTCTCCTTAATCAGACAAAATGAATAGAAAGTCTAGAATAATCTGACACTTGATTCTTTCGTGTGTGGATATAAAATTCCCCTCTTGAAAATTTTTATTTGCCATTTAGTACATTAAGGCATTCTTATCTCATTGACTGGCTGATCACAGCTTATGAAGTCGTGTCATCTTTAAAAGGATGTGGTGTATCCTAGAAGACAAGAAAAAGAGAGATGAATAGGACGTGATGATTATATGAAACATTACCTACAACGCTAGCCAAAGGCTTTTTTTTCAACAGCTGAGAGAAAGTACTTGTTTGAAAGTGATAAGGATATATGTATTGTCAGTATTTTCTTTAACTTTCATACTCTTTTATTCATTAATCTATTTTACCATGTAGAGGAAGTTTATGGATGTGGTGAGGTAGGACACGAGGGTACGTGATGTGATGGATAAGGATATAGGGGATAGGGCGATATGGTAAGGCAAGTTTGAGATTGAATGGTTTAGCCATGTGTTAGGGAGGGATAAATGTTATCTTAGGAGAAGAATGCTGAGAATGGACGTGTCAGTCTGGAAAGGGAAAGGTAGGCCACAGAGGAAGTTCATGGATGTGGTGAGAGAGGACATGAGGGTGTGTGGCGTGACGGAGGAGAACGCAGGGGATAGGGTGATATGAAGAAGGCTGATCCGTTCTGGCGACCCCTAAAGTGAGAAGCTGAGAGAAGAAGAAATCTCTGGATATTTCTGAAGTACATTTTGGATTCTATAGCGAGTGCTCACCATGGCTCAAGCGGTAGCGTCCGCGACTCAGAGGAGTCAGGTTGAGGGTTCGTGCCCTGTCACAAGGTAGCGATTACATCTGCCAAAACAAGCCCTTCGCAAGAAGGCAACCGTCCTAGCCCTTGGTAGAAAAGGGAGTCCGTGACGTAAAACCGGAACAATTTTGGATTCTATAACGTATCAAGAATATTTCAGATAGATAAAAATTTCCCTAAAGGAAATCCTTGATTAGGATAAGATATCGGGGATTAGATGAATCAGTGCATGAACATGTCATTATTTCCTAATGACAAGAAATTACTATTTCATCAGAGTCAATGACTTCACATAAGTAAGCCTTCATAGGGCGTGGATGTAATCATGTATATGCTATGCATAAAACATTTTCTTGAGGGCCACGGTAGCTCAGTGGTGGAGCATGTGAGTCGGAAAGCAACTAACGTGAGTTCGGGCGTTAGGAAGGGCATCCAGCCCTAGTACTAATTTTAGCCAGAATAAATATGTCCACTCCCATCCCATTAGGGACTAATTGTAACACAAAACAAGGTGCAAGTATTCTAGTGTTTATTCGGGGTGTGGTAGAGCTAACTGCGTCCTTCTATTGGGTATTGGTCACACATAAGACTAAAAAGTCATATTTTTTATTGTTTTCAATTTTTTTTCACTATTAATCCCCATTCGAAAAGGGGTAGACAAAGAGAGGTTGTATGATTCCCCACAGTGGTCTCGAACATAGGTTTGTCAATTCCACGATCCCCTCTTTTCTGTCTTAATAACAGTTTTATCAAATAATAATAATCATAATAATAATAGTAATAATAATAATAATAATAATAATAATAATAATAATAATAATAATAATGATAATAATAATAATAATAATAATAATAATAATAATAATAATAATAATAATAGTAATAATAATAATAATAATAATAATAATAATAATAATAATAATAATAATAATAATAATAATAATAATAATAATAATAATAATCATGCTAGTAATAGCAGCAATGGTAATAATAATAGTGATAATGGATTAAGCTGACGTAATTCTCTCTCATGTACATAATTTGAAGGGTGGAGAAGGGGAAGGGCTTTCAGTCTTTCTCTTTTTTTTCCTTTAAAATTTCTCTTCCATTATATGGTACTGTGTTTGTGTGTATGTATGTATGGTTAGGTTTATATGTGTACATATATGCGATTAATTACATGCACTTTCCTTTATTGTGTTGCCCTCAGATGACAATGATGTGTATGAATATGCATGTATGCATCTTTATCTGTGGAAAGGACGAATAACTCCTTTTGCTGAAATGAATACCACAAACTCTCTCTCTCTCTCTCTCTCTCTCTCTCTCTCTCTCTCTCTCTCTCTCTCTCTCTCTCTCTCTCTCTCTCTCTCTCTCTCTCTCTCTCTCTCTCTCTCTCTCTCTCTCTCTCTCTCTCTCTTTCTGTCTCTCTCTCTCTCTCTTTCTCTCTCTCTCTCTCCCCTTGATATGTATGACTATGAAGCCCCAGTGGCGTTTCTATTGCTCATCTATTTAATGCATGCGTATGTATATGTACCTACTTATTGCTCTGACCTGAAAATTTTTATTCCATATCTGCTTCAAATTGTCTGAAGTAGTACTGTGGAAAAGTGGAAATTTAACAAATGATAGCACTCAACAAGGGCTATTGGAATATAGTTACAAATATTACTCTTAATCAATAATCGCAGAGTGCTCATCTACTATTGATACATGTAAGCCATAATAATATTATTCTTAATTAATAATTGCAGAGTGTTCTTTTGCCAGCAATTAATTATTTCACTATATTTTATTATTAATTACTTGCTATGATATTTAAAATTAATTTAAAATTCTATTAATATTTAATTTATACATAACCAAGTAGATTGTAATGTTTAACAACTGAAATATCACTGGGAGTGCCCATATGCACATGTCCCCATGTGCAGTTATCTGAATAAATAAAAAAAAAGTTTTATCAGGTCCGATCCATTTACATTTTTTGTCAGATAAATCCCAGGTGGCTTTAATTATAATGGGAGGTAAAAATAAAATAAAAAAATACTAAGATAAAATAAATGAATTCTTTGTTGAACAATCAGTTATTAATACCTCCCAATCAAAGTACATGTAACGGGTAATCAGATTCATATCTCATGCATCTCACGATAAGGATTCAACACAATTATATACCTCTGGATATCATAGTTTGCTCTTGATACTAAAAGAAGCAACAAGATTAATTGGATATAGTCGCTGTAAAGAAGGGGAGAAGTTGCAGAAGTTTATTTCTGAGAATATCATCATAATCATTATCGTCGCCTCCAACGTCGTGTGACGCAAAAGGGCCTCGTTGCAATTTCCGTCACTCACTTCTATTCTGCGCCTTCACTATCACGGATCATCTCCAGCCTCGCGTCTCGTAGTTTTCACCCAAGAATATCCCATTAAAATCATTAAGAGATCCTCTCCAAGAAGCAAGATATATTCGGAGACAAACCCCTAACTGTATTTTATCAATTATCACATAAAGAAATCCTTCAAAATGTTTAAAACGTTTTCTAAAGTGAGAGTCAAGGTAGACCTTAAACCGACTGTGGATAATTTGGTCTTCCGCATGCACTACCGTTATACATATATCATATTTATGGGAGCGACACTTTTAACTACGCTGTACGATACTGTGGGTAAGTGTTTATAAATCTCTAGATTTTTTTTTTTTTTTTTAGGTTTTTATAATGCTTTCACGTAGTAGTCTCCGTGGCAAAATGGTAGCGTCTGCGACTCTGAGGCGGCAGGTCGAGGGGTCGCGCCCCGTCACGGGACTGAGGTTAGTAAGGGCATACACTCAGGGTAACGATTACATCTGCCAAAACAAGTCCTTCGTAAGAAGGCAACCGTCCTAGCCCTTAGTTGAAGAGGGAGTTCGTGACCTAAAACCGAATCCATCCATAATGCTTTCACATAAGAGGGGTTGCGGAATCTCAGTGGTAGAGCGCGCGAGTTTGGAGGTGGCAAGCTTGACTAATGAATGCTCATGCTAGCGACACATTTAATTACTCTTTTCGATGCTCTGACAAGTTTCTAATACCTTCGTTAATGTTTTTAGGATGTTATTATGCTTTTTTTGCAAGAGGGGAACTCGGTATATGTGGTAAAATGCACGAGTTTAGAATTGACAAGCCTCACTAACAGATGTTTATCCCACAGTGGGGCGTTAGGACGGGCATTCAACAATCATCTCCAGCTCCAACCTGTATGTGTCCACCTCTATTCGATTTGGACTAACTGTGATACATAATAATATACTTTATTTCCATTTCAATACAATGGGTATTCGTCAGCCAGGGTAAGCCCCAACCCCCCACTGTGGTGTCCACCCACAGCAGTTCCTGCCAGTAAACAGCTTAAAACTCTCGGTCTTGGACGGGAACCGATCTTTCGACCTCATGAATGCGAAGCCAGCGCGTTACCACTGTACTAGCCAGCAGTTAAGCAATTTGTTTTTCATTTATGTTTGCCCTTTGTGGTTCAGTAGATATAGCTCCTGGCACTCACTTAAAGAGACCCAGGGTCAACCTCCGAAAGTGGCACTCAGGGCTTTTTTCTCAGTGCTACTTGGAGATATCATGGAGAGTGTCGTATCGTGTTTTAATCCCTGTCAATCAACAGCTTAAGTTAGTACACCATTAGATGTGCCGAATCTATTTTGAACCAGTATAGCCACGGAATGGAACTATTTGGCACTGCCATTTTGGCGCTGCTATTTTGGCGCTATGAATGGCGCCCTTACTAAACAAAAAATAGGTTAATTAACACTGATCTAACCTAGGTTAGGTTAGGTTAGTGCTAATTAACCTTTTTTTTTACATAGCAAAGTCTTCATTCATGGCACCAAACGAGCCGCGTCAAAATGGTGGTGCCAATGAGTAATATAAGACAAAGAAAAATCATATAAAATCCTAAATCCGTAATAGTACAGTACCGTTTGCCAAGATGTGTCAC
>JAXCGZ010007586.1:147500-177500 GCA_037179515.1 Halocaridina rubra
AGTCTGAGGATCTAACGTAGGTCCATTCATTGTTAGTTGAAGGAGGTTACATTTCAACTGACTGGTCTGGATAAACTGCACTGCATATATTGTACATATGTTATGAAGTTTAGTGTCTAATTAAAAATGATCTGAGGATTTAAAGTAGGTCTACTCATTGTTAGTTTGGAGGAGGTTGTACTTCAGCAGACTGGTCTGGATAAACTGTATTGCATATATTGTACATATAAAGTTTAGTGTATAATTAAAATGGTCTGAGGACTTAAAGTGGGTCTATTTGTTGTTAGTTTGGAAGAGGTTGCACTTCAGCAGCCTGGTCTGGAGAAACTTCATTGAGTCAGCCGCTAGCGTATTAGAAAACATGCGTCTTATCGTGAAAATTTAGACTGAACACGTCGTTTCTTGGATTTACTAATACTAATTTCAACGATCCAGCATAAACTGATGCTTAAGAATATTGAAAAGAAGAAATTTTAAAGAAAATTTCTCTAATTTTTTTTCGAATGATGACATTGTTACAGATCATGGAAGTAGCAAGCTTAGATCCAGAAAACCGGACTGATCCTATGTCTCTAGTCTTTCCCAAAATGGCAAAATGTATATTCAAAAGCTTTGGTTCCTCGGGAACAATTGAAAGGAGGGATGTGATGTGCTTAATTGCAACTAATATCATAAATGAAAAGGTATGTATATCTATGACTACTAAGGTGATAAACTTCAGTGATCATAAGAAATGTCGCGTTATAAATCACATCATATAGATATGTTTAATTTCCTGAGTAGATAATTTATAATCTCTGTAATCTTATACCATAATTTTGTTCATATTCAGGTATTGAAGTATACGTGACCTCCTGACGTTTTATTCTTATTATATTTATGGATCATATTTTTGCCCTTGGCTTGGATTCAAACCTAGGACACAATGTCATTGCGTCAAAGCGCGACCTTCAGTGGTACAGTTGGCAGCGCCTTGACACAGTGATTCTGTATCCTCTGTTCGATTCTATATCAGGGGCCAAAAAAAGCTTCATGTTTTCACATCTGTTATTGTCTTTATAGATCTATTTATTCCTGTGGGTGTGGTTAGTTCTACTCCTGGTTATCACGTCAATTTGGACCGTGTATCGAATTCTAATTTTACTGCTGCCATTCCTTAGGCAGTTCATACTAAAGGTAAGAAATGGATGTTATAAAAGCTGGGCAGCCAGCAACGTCACTGGTTCTCTTTCATTACCATGTAATTTATCTACCTCATATTTGTACTGCTTGAGAATTTTTTTCCTACCATTATTATTAAACACTATTTTCAGTTACGCTAATCTCACACATGCACATTAAAAATATCTTGCATATATATATATATGTCAAAGTTTGTTTTTCTCTATATTTTCTTTTGATTTTTCAAGTTACTTCTTATCACATCAAAGTTAAATATACATCAGCATTTCTTTGTAGCCCTAGGAAGGACTTTATGCCATCAGTACTCTTAAATCAACTCATGTATTGTCTTTCTATCAGAATTCTTCCCCTCTCTCCTTTTGAGACAATATTTGCTACTCTCATTAGCAATTAATAATGCCAGTCCATCTATACACAGCTTTATGTCAGAGAAGGCTTCAGCTCAGATGTGTCCGAAGTGATGCGTTGTGCCACGCGCAGCGACTGGCTGTTGCTGATGAGCCTTGGGAAGAACATGGAGTCATCTGTCTTTAGTGAATTCATTCATCTATTTGCCAAAGACTTACGAAGTTCTGCTGATACTTATTCTATGGACGATCAGGAGAAGAAGCTCGCGATCTGATGCAGCAGGATCCCGGAGAGCGAAGGATTTTGTCTAGATTTCTAGTGCTTTTGTGGCTGTACTGTTATCAATTTGAAAGGAAACACTGAGGGGAGAGGATGAAGCTGTTTGAACAAAAGTGAGGATGTTTTGAGACAGTGACGAGACTCGGTTAGTTAGAACTTTATCAAGGATATCAAAGTCATATAGAGGCTACATGGGTGCCTATATGGAGCACCCAAACTAATGTAATTTATTTAGTAGATAATAATTAAAAGAAGTTTTGGTCGTACATCATGATATGCAGAATGTTTCGTAAGCTACATCAGTCAGACACTGTGGCATATCTCTGAAAATGGGTTGCACGTAGGAGTCTTAAAACTTATGCAGATATTCTTACCAGCCGTGACTGCCACTGAAGAGGAAACATGAAAGTAAAAACAAAAGTCTGGTATTCTTAAAATCATCTGATAAGAAAGAATATGAGTAGCCATCCATTATATTTAAGAGAAAGAGATATTACTACATCCTCTTATATACTGTATATATGGCAAAATAAATGTTGACCTGGCACTACTACTTATTAGGGTGCCAAGCTTGCACAAGATGGCTGGTACGTGAGACTCTAGATGCAGGCTGTAATATGCTTTGTCAAGGATTGCTCCTCCATTGGTATATATATATATATATATATATATATATATATATATATATATATATATATATATATATATATATATATATATATATATATATATATATATATATATATAAAAGCCAACTGAAGAAAAGCATTCTTGAAAGAAAAGTGTTTTGCTCAGTTTCCATATAGAAAAAGAAAAAAGTTATTTTCTACTCTATCCATATCCATATAAAGTAAATGGGATCTTGTAAAGATGAATAACCCCAATGGTATTTAAATAAATAACAATGAAAGAATATTTCTAGAAAATATATTATTTGTAGTTGAAGTGGTCTTCATCCGTACAAGATCCAGCACTCGCTCTTTTTTAAGTGTTATTTACTATTTATAGCTTTCTTACTCATTCACGCTCTTTCATTATGTTATGCTAAGTTTACTTAGCTGAGATAAGCTATGCTAAGCTCACTTAGTCATGCTAAGGTTACTTACTTATGCTGAGCTTATCCATGCATCAGTTTGATTAGGCTAGTTTTTACTCGTAGTTTGGACACTTTTATCTTGCTTAGAAGCTCTCATGTAGTTTAAGCACATTTTTTTTAAATGAAATAATAAATTAGATAAGAAGTGGTTGTGTATCTATGAGCATTTGATATCAGAGATTGACCTGGGATTCTCTTATCAATTATCGTTATCCAGATTCAAAGACCACCACTCACCAAAACCCAAACCAAATTTAATTTAAAATTCTTCAAGAGATTCCTAATTGTAGTTTCAATTTCCTTCTGATCTCTACAAATTACATCTCTTCACGAACTAAGTGTTGGTTTCCAAGAGGATTTTAATCTCTAAGCGATATCAGTAATGCCCTCAAAGAGGTTCTAGACTTTCGTCTTATTAAAGGCATATTGCTTCATAACAGGTCTAAAGTATATATATATATATATATATATATATATATATATATATATATATATATATATATATATATATATATATATATATATCTTTTTTTTTTCTTTCTTTTTTATTCTTTTTTTACAACGGGACAGGCAAAAACTACCCTAATCAATAAAGGCCCGGACACGAGAAAACACCAAGGCGAAGGCAGAGATGAGGAAATATCGCACAAAGGAAAACGACAGACAGAAAAAAAAAAACAAAGTACAGAGGACCCAGAGATATGGAGGCCTAGGCCCCCATATGCAATGTGTTTCTTCGTCAAGAGGATCTGTATTCTGTCTTCGATGACAATGTGTTGTTCCGAAGACGTTCTGTGATGTGTCATCTGTTGAAGATGTGTTGGCCGTTAGGATACTCCAACTAATGTACGTTTTAGATGTCATAACCAGCGCCCATGAATGAGAGGAGACAGACAGATTTAGAGCCGGAGTACTATGACTGGATTCCCTTTCTAAGGTACCGCGGTGGGTCTACATTTTATATAAAACATCGTTATCTATGACACAAACAAATGGTTTCGAGGTTTACAGTGATAAAAATGCATTGGGTCAGATGATAAAGTCTTATAACATCGATAATTAAAAGAAATAAAATAAAATAATTTTTCTCAATTATGTCAATTTGACATTTAAAAAAAAAAGCAAAAAAAAGAAAAAGAAAAAATGTTAGACACACTAGTCCTGATTGGTCGTTCTTGTTGATTTGGAAGCACAAGGGCAAAAGCAAAATAAAAAAAAAAATCAATTAAATGCCATTTGAAGGACTTACAAAAAGCACTTCTACAGATAACATCAAGCACTTGATAAGTACAGTTGGTATAATGCTGAGTACAAGGATAAGTGTGATATTGAATCTCTCCTTTTCTCTATCTGTCTATTATCTATCTATCTATTTATTTGTCTCTCTTTCTCTCTCTCTCTCTCTCTCTCTCTCTCTCTCTCTCTCTCTCTCTCTCTCTCTCTCTCTCTCTCTCCCTCTCTCTCTCTATCTATCTATCTATCTATCTATCTATCTATCTATCTATCTATCTATCTATCTATCTCTCTCTCAAGAAAATTAAAATATAAAATAACTATTCAAGTAAGGTAAGTGAGGCAATGTCTCTTCAACTTATATGTTTTCTTGCCAAAAGAAAAAGAAACTTTTCCACCAATACATCTTTTTTGAGCTTCTTACTTCCACCCTTCCAACTATTCCCTAATTTTTGCCTTGTCCTTAACCTTCTACTTTTTCTACGTCTTATTATTTTCTTAGTGCCCGGACCTGATGAGGGCAGTTTTCTTGCTCGTCCTTTTGTCACATAAAAAAAAAAAAATAAAAAAAAAAAAATAAAAAAACACCCAACCTGAGAGTAATGTACTTCCACCTCCAGATTCTGGAACTCTCTTCCTCCTTCTGTTTTTCCTTATTTTTATAACCTATCTTCCTACAAAAAGCGAATCTATCGTCATCTCAGAGCCTAATCCTGCCATATCTCAAGGTCCTCAACAAATCGACTTTTCTTTTGGCCTCTCCTTTTCTTATTGTGTATCATTCCCTTATTTCTGCCTTGTCTTGAAACTTCTACCTTTTCTTCGTCTTAATGTTTTCTTGGTGCCCTCGTCAGATGAGGGCAATAAGAGATATCACCATGCTCTCGCAACCAGAGGACTGTACGAAATGACCTTTTACAGAACATATGATTTAAAGATTCACACGATAATTGAGTAATTATAACTCTTGGATTCAGTTTATATCTGGATAATTATATAAATGGTAAAAAAAAATATCTATACATTTAGTACAGTATTACTCGTAAATCCAAAAATCTTTTAAAAGCAAACACTTGGATCCGAAAACAGGTTTTATTTAATTCCTAGCTTTTTATAAGTCTTTTCAGGTTTACTTATGCTGTTATTTCTGGCAATAAAATAAGAATCTAGGTAAAAAAAAAAAAGTCACAGGTAAAAAATGTCACAGAAAAAGTAGTAGGAAAAAATCTAACCTAACCCAACTTAACCTAACGTGACCTGTGAAATTTTACATTTGTCTTTTTTTCGTGTGACTCTATTACCGGCCACGGAAAATAAGTGTTCAAGGATTGCCTTTCAGATTGTAGTTGTAATAATCTTTATATATATAAGCAAAAAGAAGAAAAACGTATAGATTTTCATACCATTAACTTAGGAGAAAATAAATGAAACACTTGGCATTTGATGAAGACGAGAGAGGTGGCGAACAGAGGCCATACCTTCTGTATAAAGTGTGAAAACTTGAGACAAATGAGATGAGTCCCTCAAAGACCTGATACGCAATTTACAGAGTACTTAAAAGTGTTGAATGCGTCCTTGTTACAAAGAAAAAAAATTCAAAATTATAGTGGTTCGTTGACTAAGGTTCATTCTAAAGCCTCACAAGGCAGTAGTTTACCCGGTCATCTAAATATTAGAATAAAAAATTGACAGGAGGAACAAGCCACTGATTTCTGAAACTTAACCTGTGCTCCCCAATTTTCAACGTAACCCTTAATTTCCCCTAAACCCCCCCTTCTTCTTCTTCTTCTTCGTTTTTTGTTTTTTTTTTAAGGGGATCTCTTTGACTCTTGCAATTCTGAGGTTCTCTCTAGGCACTGAGTACCAACACTCATTTCTTTATTAGTCATAGAGATCTCTCAACAGATGGTGTTGACTGTTCCTACTGTTATTGTGACCCAGTTCCTTTGTGCCAATGAAATTAAAGAGCTTGGAGTAAGTTTTCATTGTGCTTTTAAACAGATAACCAGGTATGTTGATGGTCATCATCTGCCCACTTTCGAGATAAGATAGAAGTGTTGACAATGTCTGTTTTTGTTCAAAGTTACTTTTTTTTTTTATCAACCTTCCTGTCAACAGATAGGTAAGGAGTATTTATTGTGATAATCGCCATAGGTCGTGAGTATTTTGTGCATCTTTGTTTTTCACTTGCTCATTGTCCTGCATCACTCCTCACTATCATCTGTCACCTCTTTAATGTTTTTTATTTTTTTTATATCTTCGTTTTGCTTTTTTTTTTTTTTGCATCCCATCAGGTCACTATCGTGAAATGTTCTCTCTTTTCTCAAGTTTCTGTCAATCTTTATAATCCGGTTTTAACTTTTATTCCCCCTTAGATGTTAGGAAAGTCATCCAGCTTTAATTCCCCAGCTCCAACCTATCTTTCCATCCCCATTCGATTGGGTATCAATTGTAACGTAAAAAAGCTGCAAATACTTCTGCTAAGAATTAACAATGTGATTATATGTGCAATTTTTTTTTTTTAGTTTTTTGGTCTTTCATTTTAACTTGTCATTTTATGTTTTATATTTTCTCTTCTGCTTCAACTGTGTTTGTGATTTTTGTTTATGTATTTATTTTTCCTATACATCCCTTTCGAATAAAACTTAACGTCTCAGTATTAGTCCCCATTCGAATGGGGGCGGACACAAACAGATTTAAGCCAGATAATACCAAAGACTATTTTTCCATGAGCAACGTCCCTGGAATCAACAATCTCTTGGTCATTTTTGTTTATCTTATGCAACCGTAAAAATGCCAATGTCTTCTCCTCATTATCACTGGGATAATGAGGGGGGAACAGAATGGGTTGATTTTTTTATTATTTTTATTTGGATCTAAAACATGATATGGGGAGACGTGTGCCAATCGACACTCCCAAATATGCTTCAGGTTCATTATTACACTCTTGCTCATACAAATTCAATGTATGCAATAAAATCTATTTATTATTGGTTTTAGCATATGGCATGCACAAACAACAATAATGTAATTATTATCATGGGCTTTATATATGCATTCAAAGATTTGGGAGGAAAAGCACGAATATGACAGAGAGAGAGAGGGAGGAATGAGAGGGGCAGACCCTCTTGCTATTATGAATCCGTTTATTTACTGCGGTTGACTGACTAATAATCACATTCAAGTCATACTTTTGTGGTCATTATCTTCGGATGTTTTTTACTTATTCTCATTGTCAGCAAAATAAAATATCCATTTTAATGTGTAATTTGCAGCAATGAAGTTTTCCATAAATATGTCGTCAATTTTTTCCTAGACTTCTCTGATCACCCCCAACCACCACCCCACCCTCCCACCCCCCCCCCTCTAAAAGAAAAATACGAGAACATAAATACTGGGATTATTTCTTTTTTCTTTTTTGCGTTTTATGTCTCCATTAGTCCCCATTTTGGGGGTGGACGCAGACTGATTGAATCCGAGGAATTAAGGTTGGATTCCCTTCCTAACGACCCGCCTGCGACTTGAGCATGAGTCCGTCCTCTCCTAAATCGAGCATTCTACTATGCCAACGGCATCTGGCGTTCCTCAGTGGACACCCATCAAGGTACTGACCAGATCCAAAAGGGGCTTGAATTACAGTAATAACAACCATACTGATTTTATAACCTATAAACATGAATTACAATAATAACAACCATACTGTTTTTATAAACTATATTTATGTCATTATTAATGAGGATACAAACATGTTGGAGCAGGGGGATTAAGATTGGATATCCTTTCTAACGCTCCGCGGTGGTCTCGAGCTCTGGTTGGCCGTTCCTTAAATCACGAGCTCTACCACTGAGCTACTTTGGCCCCTATCATGAGGGTAAGAATGCCAGTAGAATATTAGATAAAACTCAGTTTATGATAATGACAACCTTATCGGTGTTGATAACAATATGCATCTCATTTCTCGTAAGGTTAGTGGTTCACATTTATCGAAACTGTTGATTAGTTCCACAAGATGAAGAATAGATAGGTTACTCTTCTGCTAATCATTATGTGATATGAACCTAATACTTCTGGATCTCGCATAGAGTGTTATTGGGTCATTCATATTTACGAGGCAAGTCCCCTAAGTTAATTAACCTAACCTAACCAGCTAAATTTAACCTAACCTAACCTAATCTAACAATTTACATTGTTATTTATCATATATGTGGTTCTATAGCTATTAAAAGGTCATTTCTTCTTTTATAAGTAAATACGCTCGTATTTACAAAATCGTATCGGCAAAGCCAAGATGTTTAAAGGAAATACGTTCGTATTTACAAAGTCGTACTGGCAAAGCCAAGATGTTGAAAAGTAAATACGCTCGTATTTACAAAGTCGTATTGGCAAAGCCAAGATGTTCATAAGTAAATACGCTCTTATTTACAAACTCGTATCGGCAAAGCCAAGATTTCTGTAACGAGGAATCGTATCTGTAAGAGCATTTGGTGTGTAAAACGGCTTATAAGTCCCCGTTTCCATGGGGGCCAATGGTGAATACTCTTCAACGGAGTCCGTGATTCCTCTGAGAATATCCGTGAAGTTTAAAATGTCTAGATTATGACCCATGCTCTCTAGAAGGCAGTAATCTCCCAGGTGAAGGCTCAGTATGGTGTTCTTCATCTTTTGGGTCAATTTGCTTTTACTGAGGTGTTCCAGGATTCGAAGCCGTACCGAAGGGTTCAGTAATACTACCGCTCTCCACAGTAACTGTTTTGAGAAGAGATGGTGGACGGAAAGTTGCTGACAGATTCAAATGATAAATTTAAGGGTCAACTGAAGAAAATAAACCCAAATAGTACAAAATTAAGATACAGTGTATAGGGAATGGGGGTGAATCTGCTGTTATGATATTAGGTCTGGGTTGTGCAATTGAAGAAAGCACCTCCAATGATAACCTAAAGTGCGTTTTCTTCAGTTGATCCAAAACCTTATTATCTTGGCTGGGAAATTACTACCTGAATATTACATTTTTTGTTTTTGTTTTTAGCAATGAATTAATGCGATGGATATTTGTTCACAATTTCGTATGCTTTCTGGTTGGATTAGTTGTTGTTGTTCTAATCACTGATAATAATGATGATGATGAGATTTTAAGTCACAAGCTCCCTGTTTCTATAAAGGACTGGAATGTCTCCTTCTTCCGGAAGACTTCGGTTTAGGCAAGTGCGACCGTTACCCTAAGTGAATGCTCTTTCTAACCTCAAACCGCGGCGGCTCTCGAGCAGACGACCTGACGTGGACAGTGCCTTCTCTCGAAGGACTTTAGTATTGGCAAGTGCGACCGTTACCCTGAGTGCATGCCCTTTCTAACCTTAGACCATGGAGGGTCACGAACCGACGACCTGACGCATCAAAGTCGCAAGCTATACCAACCGGGCCACAGAGCTGCTTGCTTTCATCAGTCCTGCAAAAAAATAATGAACTCACCCATGCTGACGTAACAGTTGTCAGGAAGACGAACCATATCCACATCACCAGGAAAATCTTCTCATTGACAATATTTTGAGGTAAAATACACAGGATGTCTTCAGTGACCACCGTTCCTGTTGGGCCGTACCTCATGAAGTCACATTTGGTAAGTCTTGGGAAGGTAGTGATCAAAGGGTCATGTCTTTCTGCATCGTTCGCGTTAATCAGACTCAACACCTAGGTCAAAAAGAAAACCTTTAGTTAACGTTACAATACCCTTAGAAACGTTTTTTTTTTTTTTTTTTTTTGCCAGTCTTGAAAGGTTTATAGTAATAAGAATAAATTCTTCAGATTAATCCAGTATTCATGATTACGGTTGACGATTAGCCATTAATACCAATACATAATTCCAATCTTGATCGTTACGATTTACGATCGGCAAATAATACCAGCACATGATTCCAATCTCAATCGTTGTGATTAACTATCAGCCAGTTACAAGAGTACATATTGTCACAATACAAGATTATTCTTCTTTCACGTGATCGGTTTTACGTCACGGACTCCCTTTTTTACTATTAAGGGCTAGGACGGTGCGAACTTTCAACTTGACGACTCGAAGTCACGAGCGTTACCACTTCGCCACGATGACGACAATTATTCATCTTTTAAGAAAACATTGTGGATAAATAATAGGATTTACTCTGTTTTGAAGAGCACATGTTGCTCTCAACTAACCTTAATACCGTAGTCCATGAAGAGACCACCCAAAAATTTATTCATGATAAGCATCTGAGCAACGACACTGCACAAGTTCAGAGCCTCGCAAATATAATAGACAGAGACGTAGTGTGTATTCAAACCCCAGGATTCCTTCAGATAACTGTAAAATGCATACATGATAAAACAACTGATTATAATGACATTACTTATCTAACAGTATCTTTTCAGGTTTATTTCATCTCTACAAAAGGTTTTGTAAGAGCTTCATCAATATTGCCATTATTATTATTATTATTATCATAAGCCCAACCCTATGGCTCCAGCAGGAGACGCAACTTGGTAGGCAAATGGAAAACGAAAATACATAAAGAAATTAAATTGTATAAAACGGTACATCTCCGTATTGTCATATCAGCATAAATGAGTAAGACCACAGTTCAAGTATCCACTGTAGAGTAACCGTCAGTCTAAATGTAGCATGCCTGCAATAGCCACAAAGGTGCTACTTAATCGAGCCATATCAAGGTAAATAAACCACGGTTCCTTGAATCCTACCTGACAATGTTCTTCTTCTTCTTTTCCGCATCTTCATCGAAGAGTCCTTTATTGAGGTCTTGAAGTAAGAGGTCCAATTGCTTTCCCTCGTAACTCTTCCAAATAAGATGAGGGAAGTAGAAGATGCAGCCCTGATAAAAAATAAAAAAAATAAAAGATAGAATGGTCTTATACAATTTGTTGATTTTATACTTGCTTGTTTGTGCCATACTGAAGGTATATCAAGATGTTATTTTTTTTTAATTCCCTATAGGAATATGTCTCAGTGTGCATGAAAGTAAAAAAGAAAAGAAAAATTTGATTTCCCACGTGCCCGAGGCTAGGATATGCGATATACGTTTACCGAAGGTAATATTTTCCATTTATATTTTCTTACATTATTTTGTAAGGACTTAAAATGGTAACGAATGGTAATACAAACCATGTAAATATTAGTTTTGCTGTTATATGTCTGTATTAATCCCCATTAGATTGGGGGTGGACACAGACAGGTTTGAGCTTGGGTAACGAAGAATTGGATGCTCTACCTGACACCTAACGGTGGGTTAGAACACGAGTTTGTCACTTCCCGAATCGAGCGCTCTCACCATGCGCTTTAATGGTCCCCTGAGGGAGGGGGCTAGTATGCTTCCTTCAAGTTCCCCTGAATGTCGTAAGAGTCGACTAAATGGAACTGGGAATCCCCTCCTCTGTATTTTCTTTTCTCAAATAGTCAGGGTATTTTGCCTTATAAAGGGAAAAATATCTCATATATATAGCTACACGTTTTATGTGTTATTATTAGTTCCAATTTAGAGGGTGGACACATACGGATTATGGGTGGGGAAATGAGGCTGGATGCCCTCCCTATCATCCCACCGTTGAGTCGAACTCGGCTCCGTCACCTCCTGGGGCCTCGGCATTCAACTGTTACTCCAAGCCTGTCCTCTATCGTAGTTATTAAATTACGGAACTTTGAATTATATACTGAAAGCACTTTTAGTGATTTGGTTTTACGTCACGGACTCCTTTTACTACAAAGAGCTTGGATTGCTCCTTCTTGGGAAGGACTTAAGTTATGGCAGGTGTAACCGCTACCCTGAGTAAATGTCCCTTTTAACCTCAGACCGTGGCAGACATCTTACCTGAAGGAAAAGAACAGCTGGTACCCAAAAATAGCACGGGCGCCTTCTTGAGAAAGATTTTATTTTGGCAGATGCGACCGTTACCCTGAGTAAATGCCCTTTCTAACCTCAGACCGTGGCGGGCATCTTCCCTGAAGGAAAAGAACAGCCGGTACCCAAAAATAGTACGGGCGCCATCTTGCAAAGGACTTTGGTTTTGGCAAGTGCGACCGTTACCCCAAGTGAATGCCCTTTCTAACCTCAGACCTGTGCGGGGCATCTTACCTGAATGAAAAGAACAACCGGTACCCACAGATAGTACGAATGGTACCTTTTTTCGTGAAGATCCTTGCGATAAGGACCAACAAAGGGCATGTGATCTGCAAGAGAAAAATAATGAGAACTTAAAGTTATCTAACTTCTTGCGAATGAATATGTGTGCTTTGACTCGGCCATCCTCCTTACCAGGGGGATTCCGGTCACTGTATAGGTATTTATGTTGTTTATAGTTGGAACTGGACGGATATATTTTGTGGTTCTGTGATAACCCCAGCAAGTGAGGATGCTGTTCCACATTGACTATACATATTATGCTGTACTGACTGGGTCCGTTGAGCTTTGGCAAAGTGAATTTGTAAGAGACACTTTGAGGAATAGAACTCGAGACTTCCAGGGTGGAAACCAGAGGTATAAATAAGTGTGTATGTGTGCGTGTATATTGGGAGAGAGTAATAATTATGAAGATGATACTACTACTACTACTACTACTACTACTACTACTACTACTAATAATAATAATAATAATAATAATAATAATAATAATAATAATAATAATAATAATAATAATAATAATAATAATAATAATAATAATAATAATAATAACAATAATAATAATAATAATAATAATAATAATAATAATAATAATAATAATAATAATAATAATAATAATAATAATAATAATAATAATAATAATAATAATAATAATAATAATAATAAAATGCATTTCAGTAAACACTGAGATCCGAAAGGAACTAAAATAAAATGAAGCTTATCCATCCATGTGCACAACATACATTGTAGGACCCTTACAAGAATCAAAAGAAAACGCATGTTGAATTTTTGTTTCCAAATATCAAGAAGATGACTTAAGACTCTGAACCTTTTCTTAATAGATATTGAGAACTTCTACCCTGTTCTTCACATATTTTGGATAATTTATTTTGAACATTTATATTGTATCTTTAAGGACTTATTTCCAAAGTGCAGATATTGTTTCTCTCTTAGTTTCAGGGCTATTTTTACCCGTCAGTTGAACTAATGGTATATATTAAAGAGAGCCAGCAAAACTACCAAGTTCCTCATATGTTACCTAATACTCATATTAAACAGTTACATAGTAAAATTCAGAGCTGTATTTTCAAGTTTCATTATATTTTCTCTCTTAGGCCGCTTTCACACCAGAGTGACACGTCGCATGTGGCATGTCACGTGGCATGCCAGTTGAAAACGAACACTCGGAATATATGTAAAACCTTTCCCACAGAAGTGCCGTGACACGTCCAATGTGTCATGTCACTTCTGTGTGAAAGGTTTCATATATTTCCGGTTGTTCGTTTTCCACTGGCATGCCACGTGCGACATCCAACTTTGAAGTGAAAACTGTCTTAATTTTAGGTTTGTTTTACTTACAATTAGTTGAACTGTTGGTATATATTGAAACGAGCAAGCAATCCTACCCTGTTAAACTCAATTTACCTGTTACTCACACTTTTTCAGTTAAACTGTAAGCTTCAAAGCTGCATTTCTAAGGTTCAGAATTTTATCTCTCAATTTCTGGGTTATTTGCCTTACCGTCGGTGGAATTGATGGTGTAAGTTGAAGAGATCCAGCAATATGAGGTGATTTGCTTGATGTAAGTCGGATCTCCGTTGATGCATTCAATAGGATCGCCGACATATTCCTTAGCAACGACCAGAGCACAGCATATGAAGCAAATAGCGGTTGTCCATCGATAGTGAAGTCGGAAGACCTGACTATCAACGGCTGTGTAGGAATATCTTACTTTGACGAGGCCTGCCAAGGCAGCCAGAACGCCCACCACCATCTACAGGTGAGAAATAAAAAAATTTAAATCTTTCATGCATACATACATACATACATACATACATACATACATACATACATACATACATACATACATACATACAAGTACAATGGCCGCAATTCCCCTTGTAAGGAAAGTGGCCGAATCAAAGCACACACTCATCAAGGACAAAGATATCTCGATCACTCCTATTAGCTCTTTCGAGATAAAGGTCTGCCATGACTTCCACCATACTCTTTGGGTGATCCACACGGTAAATGGGCAACGATCTGATAGAGGTGCCAGACCCACGAATAACTGTGACTCATAAAATGACACATCATACAGCACTCAGAGAACAGTGCTTGAAACTTGATTTAAAAAGTTACACATTAAAGATATAAGGAACTGTGCAATTGATATCTTTTTTGGTCTTTAGTGAAAAAGAAAAAAAATCACTGGATTCTTATGCAAAGAGCGTTTCCTATGAGTATTAGTCCCCATACGTATGGGGGGTGGACACAGACATGTTGGAACTGGAAGATTAAGGGTAGATGCTACTTCATAACGCCCCGAAGGGGGATCGAATCCGCGTTAATCGCCTCCTAATTCGAGTGCTCTACTTCAGAACTGCTGTACTTCCTTAGGTACCAAACTCATTCTCAGTTTTGTTTTGAGGAGAAGGATTGAAAGCAAATGATTCCAAAATAATGGTTCAGCTGTTTTTGTCATTAGGGTTGCGTATGGTTTATTAGTTTACTGCAATGAGATAAAGCTAGGTTAGGTTAGGTTGACAATTACATAGAGCACATATATCATGTCCTGCACTGCTGGTGAATATTACTGCATCAATTAAGCTTTGGTAAGCTTTCGTTTCACTTAAAACCACAAGGTAACTATTGCATTATCTCTCTCTCTCTCTCTCTCTCTCTCTCTCTCTCTCTCTCTCTCTCTCTCTCTCTCTCTCTCTCTCTCTCTCTCTCTCTCTCTCTCTCTCTCTCTCTCTCTCTCTCTCTCATGACATAATTTCCAAAACTACATCGACTCACCTTATGATAATCTTAACACGTTTTTTCTTCAACAACAAACCAACCTATTTTGTTCTTAGCGGGTGTGGCACTGAAGCGCTCTTGGCACCGGTCCCCAATTCTCATTTGTGACGTCATTTCCAGTTCAGGGAAAAACCTTAACAAGAAAAAGATACTACTGCAAAAAATCCAGAACTCTATAAAGTTTTCCTCAATTCTCCTGAAGTAGTGTCAAGTTTTATATATTCGAAATATAAATTAAGTTCTTATAGAGTAATGTTAGAAAATATTTTCGGATATACTTTAAGCTGCAAATACAAATTATCGACTAAAACGCCTTTTTATATTACAAACACTGAGTTCTTATCGCCGCGAAAGTAATAATCTGTGAATGTTTTTTCATACGTCATGTCCTGTTGTTTATGGTGATGGGTGTCATACATACGCAAACACACAAACATAAACACGTATACGCACGCTATGCGTTTGTGATAATAATTAAACTGTGAAATAACGTGACGAAAATGTAATATTGCAAAGCCAATTTTTTAATTTAAAAAAAAATTATATGTACACACTCCTCGGATTTTACAAATAATTTTTCATCAATTTGTCGTTTTATGCGTCGCTATTCATATAATGGGAATGTAGACACAGACAGATTGGGGCTGGTAAATTACGGCTGGCTGCCCTTCCTAACGCCTCGCGGTAGGCTCAAACACTTTTTTACATATGTAATTGATGTAAAGAATTATAATGACCGTTATGCTTTCGTTCATTTTCGCTATAAAATAATTCCAGCTGTGATAGTGGTTAGGTGGGAGGTGACCTTTTCGCTGGGCTGTAGAAATATTATACATGTTTAATTTAATAAGATTTTCACCCAAACGTGAATGGCTAAATGTAAGAAAAGGTTGACGAGAGCTTGTAATCCAAGAAGAGTATGCGTCCGCAGGACTTGCAACCAGCTACGCAAGCTTAGATCTTCAGAGGAAGGCTATTATCAAACATGCTATAGTTTATTCAGTAATTAAAAAAAAAATCAAGAAAATAGTTCAAGTCCACAAAAATATTTAATTTTATATATCTGAACCAAGAGCAAAAGCTTTCGATAACTTGACCAGTTTAATTCCTCAGAGCAAACGACGATGTTACCTGATCAGTTTACCAAAAGCAATTTTTTTTTTTTTACTTCAGATATTTATGATCTAATATCATTGTGGACTTTACCATACTTGCATAGCTGGTTGCAAATTCATGCTTGATCTTACCAACTTTGGGTCGGGTACTTTTTTGGCGCTGCCGTTTTGTCGTGGCCCTTTTGGTGCCTTGAATGGCGCCTCTCCTAAATATAAAAAAAATATAGGAAAGTTAACATTAAGCTAAGCTAACCTAACCTAACCTAATCTAACCTAGCCAAGTTAAAATATCTTAGCGTCAAAAAGTCAGTGCAAAACAGTTTAGCGCCAAAAGGCCTGCGGCTATTGGGTGGCGCTAAAATGGCGGAGCTAAATCCATTCCTTTCAGATTGGGGGTTGAACACAGACATATTAGAGTAGGGGAATCAAACCTGGATGCATACGATTTTTTTGTTTAATCAGTGAATAAGCTACAAGGTAATATAGTATAAGACAATATCCTTGATTTTCAAATCAAAGCCTACATAAGAAAGCGATTGATTTTGTTTTTCTTTTCTTCATCGGGTCTGGGCACGAAGAAAAATAAGGTAGAGAGACACAGAGATGGGCAGTGTTATGACTTATCATATGTGAAGAGGTAATAAGAGCTGTGTAACGAATATGCAAGAATATTCTCTGTAGATGTAGGCATAGAAAATAATCCCTAACTGAAGGGAAGACCTAATATCGAGCTGTTCAGAACAGTCCTTCTTAAGTCTAAAAGACCTTCAGCTGTAGGATCGCAACTGGCAGCTGATTCGGTTGACAGTTGCTTCAGATCTATATGAAATGTTATTGCATTTTCCTCACTGGGATAGGAAAAAAAAATCCTTTTCGTGGTCGCCGTGGCAAAGTGGTATCGTCTGCGACTTTAAGGCGCCAGGTCGAGGGTTAGCGTTCTTCTCCGGTCTTAGATTAGAAAGGAGATTCACTCGGGGTAACTATCACAAAGCCGAAGTTCTTTGCATGAAAGCCCCATCTTAGCCCTTAGTAGAAAAGGGAGTCCGTGTGACGTAAAACCAATCCCATTAATCCCCTTTCGAATGGGGATGGACACAGATAAGTTGAAGCTGGGGAATTAAGGATGGTTATCCTTCCTAGTAAGTCCCGCCTTACGTAACATAATGCTTTAGAAAATATATATTTTGCCACGCGCCGGTTCATATATTTTCACTAGGATGAAACAACAGTATATATACTTTGGATATGCAAAAGTAATCTCTGTGATTACGTCAAAACCATTGATTATTTTATGTGTCTTTTGCCAAATGTCTTTATTTTTAGTAATATTTTTTTTCACATAGTATCATTTTTAACTTCACTTCAGAACATATTTTATATTTAGGTGCCGCGGTAGTTCAGTGGTAAAGCACGCAAATTGGGAAGAGACGAGTCTGACTGCTACGGGTTTGCTCCCATCGTGGGGCGTTAGGAAGGGCATCCAGCCTTAATCCCTAGATATATCTGTATCCAACCCCATTCAAATGGGGACTAAGTGTGATAGATGACAGTGAGAAAGGGAATATTATATACTGAGATACTATTCCATCATTGGTCTCACATATCAAATGGTGTACTCACTGAGCCTGTTTGGTTGAAAGAACGCCATTATCCTCTCCTTCTTATCCCCAGAGTATATATTGTACTTCATCATTATCATCCATAAAACCCTTTAGGATTGATTATTCATTGTGTGTTTACGGTTTATATGTCAATTTATCCCCATTATGGGGGTGGGTACACACAGTGTGGCCGGGAAATAAAGGCTGAATGCCTTCCCTAACGCCCCAAAGTGGGCTTGATCTTTGGTTTGTCACTTCCCGAGTTGATTATTCCAACCACCAAGCTACACGTTCATATAAATGATCATTTAGTACACAAGGAATAAAAAAAAAAATCTATCAATCGCATTATGTATTTTTATTTTTATCACCAAATATCTAGTAACAAAAAAAAGGAATGTGTCTTTTTCCAGCAAAAATGAAAATTAAATAATATCCCGTCTATATATACAATAAAAGGATAACAATAATATAAATGACATGAAATGAAACCACATGAAAATATTGTACTTTAAAGTTTAATGATATTTGAATGGCTACGAACTCCACATACAGAAAATATGGCTAAAAATCTATATAATACTATAATACAGTAGTTGATAGCCTATCTGAGTTAAGACTTTTAATAAATATCGGCATTAATTCATTAACAGTCTAGGATCCCGTACGGGATCCTAGCCATACATAGAACCGCGTCAGATGCGTTTATGAAATCCATTTGTGTGTGTCTAGCTAACTAACAATATGGTATCCTAGGTTTACACTTTTTAAGAAATCGGGCCTTAATCACTGAAAAAGATTAAAAGTTAGTGTTATAGTTATCATAATCTGAGAGAGAGAGAGAGAGAGAGAGAGAGAGAGAGAGAGAGAGAGAGAGAGAGAGAGAGAGAGAGAGAGAGAGAGAGAGGCCTATGTTATCCATAGACATATTTGCACAAGCGTATCTTGTTTATGTACTTGATTGCGTAATCCAGCAATCTATGCGCAAGTTTAAGTTTGAGGAAATCCATCTCTCCTCTAGAAGAAGTTTCATTTCTGTGTTTTAAATTCGTGTTTTGTTTTGTTGTAACACACAAAAAAAGGCCGATTGCATCTCTTTTAAACTGAAGCTCCATCAATGAGTTCCATCCTCCTTTTCATGACTATAGGATCGTCCTCTTCATCAATCATACCCACAGGCTTGTAATTTACATTGTCTACATTTGGATCCATATCCTTAGTAGCTCCTACAAAGATATCCCAAAAGGTGAGAGCGTCTAAGTTATGTCCTAGGATGTCTAACAAGTAGAAATCTCCAAGGTGAAGACGTTGTATGGCTTTCTCCAACTTGCTGTTGGCATCAATTTTTCCTCTTCTCTCCATGATCCGGACCCGAATAATAGGTGACGCGCTCACAATCAGACGCCAGACGAGCTGTTGAGAAATATGGTCCATATTATCAAAGCGAAAACAACTGTTTTCATCGTTCATTCTAGCATCACATTTCCAAAATATGGACATAAAATTGAAAGCCAGTATATGGAATTTTGAAAAATTAAGGTAAGGGAATCACTTTTATTTCTTCTGACGCCAACATATTTCATTGCTGGATGCTAATTTTTACACTGTCTTTCATAACCAATTTCTTACCTGCATGCAAGTTATGGTGGACAGAATGACAAACCAGAACCACAAAATGATGAAAACTTTTTGATTAAGGATATTTTGGGGCAGGATACAAATAGGCTGCTGGACGTTGAGAGTTCCAGAAGGTCCATATCTCCTGAAAGTACATTTTGTGACTTTTGGGAAAACGGTCTGGAACGGATCTTCATCGGACTGCTCAACAGCATATTGGACCACCTAGTAGAAGTAATGAAAAGATGATTAACATTCTAATTACTATGCATATAGATGGTCACAGATCACTGGGAAGACCAATAAAAGACTGGAGGAGATGTCTGGAAGAGAATATCAGACGAGGAGGAGTGAAACCTGAAGACTGGATGATCTTAGCACATGACAGAACATTGAAAGACATATGAAGAGACGTCATGGATGAACAAGTGGCCCCAAGACCAGTGGAGTAAGAGTAAGTATATTACTTATAGTGTTTATTAAATATATTGCTTTTAATAACATTTTACTGGAAATGAGAAGAATGAATCAGTAAGAAAAAACTAAGCTTTTCCCTAAATAGTCAAAGTTAACATTGTTGAATCACAAAAAGCAGAGAATTTCAGTGAACACCATAGTAATTTCTCCATAAAAAGTCCCAAAACAATTCTGAGTTTTACCTTGAACCCGTATCTCAGGAAATTATTATTGAAGAAAGCGTCCATGAGGACTATTTGGCCCAGAACATTGACCAAGTTGAGGATTTCACAAATGAAGTACACCAATGAGTACTTGTTATTTCGACCTTGGGATTCCTTCAGGTACCTAAAATATCCATAAAAAATATGCACATTTGAATAACCTCTTCTTGCATAATCATTTTATGTTACTGGACAGAAGATAAGTTATAGTAACATGAGTAAGAAGTCAATGATATGGATTTACAATATATATTGACTAGGAATGGTAAATCCTTACATCATTAATCGCAAAAGATGATAGTGAATTAGATTCAAAATATGCCAATAATATATACAAAGGAAATATTTAGAAATTAATATGCAACCAAGGGCATGTACCATCGTCACATGAAAATCATTGAAAGTATTCTTACTTGATGATATTTTCTTTTTTCTTGTCAATATCTTTGTCCAATGAGTTTTCGTGTAAACCCTGTAGAATTGTATTAACGGTCTTTCCCTCGTTAGCTTTCCATATGAGGTGAGGGAGATAGAATAGACAGCCCTGGAAGAATGGAAGAGGATGTCATCTAGTTTTATTCCAACTACGACCAGGAAGTGGAATAAATTATCTAGCCTTCTTATTGAAATGAATTTCCTACCCATGTTATTGGATCAATGGAGCTCCAGAATTTGAGGCTAGTCAAGAATATATTTCTATCAAGCAAACTTTAATGTTGAACAGAATTGTACCATTTAATATCCTATTTTTTTCGTTTTCTTTGCTAAATTTCTTCCTCTGCCGGAGCCATCAGGTTTATGTCGTTGACTTTTGGCTTATGATAATAGTAATAAATATATTCAAGGGGTTTTTACTTCATTTGATAAGATTGGAGCCATCACCTAAGTTTTCTAAATGTAATGGCAAATGATAGATTAAAAAATAGAAAATCTGCTTTTATCAGAACTGCATCAGAAACAGTTTCTAGATTGTCAACATCATTTTCTGCTGGGCGTTAGCAGTAATATCCAATCTCAATTCCCCATCTCCAATCTGTCTGTGACCACCCCCATAGTGAGAATTAATGATGACAGATAAAACGTTAAAAAAAAATTCTGGATTATAGTTATTATTACCTGGAAAAAGAGAATAAATGGCACCCATTGGTAGTAGGAATGATATGTCCTCTCGTGATACCCTTCCTGTTCTTGACCCAAACCAGGTATTGCTCCTTCCTCTGAAGAAAAAAATAATCTAATGAAATGCCAATCAAGAGCATCTTTCAGCATGATTAAACAATATGGAATCATTTCACTACGGAACACAACGGCAATAAAATAGTATTCAAGATCTTCAAGTTTGTCCTCACTAGCTGAAAAAATTTACTGGAAGAGCTGCAAATACTTGAAGATTCATATACAGCTTCTGAAGGTAAACAAGACATATAATGCTTCCAATATAAAGACTTACTCTCAGTGCTGTTGATTGTGAAAGTCGAAGAAATCCAACAGTAGGTGTTGATAGCTTTTTCAGCAGGAGCGTCTGTATTTGTCATGCATTGTATAGGGTCTCCAATATACTCCACAGCCACTACAAGAGCACAGGAGATAAAACAGAGGGAAGTTGTCCACCGATAGTGCAGACGAAAGACGTGGCTGTCGATGTTAGCGTGATCCAAGCGAACTTTCACTAGGCCGACTAACGCACTGAAGATGTGGAACACCATCCTGGTGTAAAAAAATGGAAAGTTACAGTTTGAAACCATTGCTGTTCATGTTTTTCATGCGCCCACTGGAGCATGTTCTCGCTGCCATTTGAGGATATGAATATTGAAGGTATTGTTGTACACCCTGAAAGGTATTTCATCATAATACAAATATGGGACAAAGAGTGGCACATTAAACGAAGATTATTTACTGAAAGGTATTCCATCTTAATACAAATATGGGACAAAGAGTGGCACATTAAACGAGGATTATTTACTGAAAGATATTTCATCTTAATACAAATATGGGACAAAGAGTTGCACATTGAACGAGGATTATTTACTGAGAAGTATTTCATATTAATACAAATACGGGACAAAGAGTGGCACATTAAACGAGGATTATTTACTGAGAGGTATTTCATCTTAATACAAATACAGGACAAAAAGTGGCACATTGAACGAGGATTATTTACTGAGGTATTTCATCTAAATACAAATACGGGACTAAGAGTGGCACATTAAGCGAGGATTATTTACTGAGAGGTATTTCATCTTAATACAAATACGGGACAAAGAGTGGCACATTAAACGAGGATTATTTACTGAGAGGTATTTCATCTTAATACAAATATGGGACAAAGAGTGGCACATTAAACGAGGATTATTTACTCTAGTTCTTTATGGTCATCCACTGCTAATTTCATTCACAGTGAAATGATGTTTATTGACTATTGAATATATTTGTTTGATTAGCTTCAGAAATAATAATCACCGATATAAGCTTCATTTTTGAAAACATATTACTAACCTGTTTATATATTATTTCCAATCGATGAAATGGTTGTATATTTTATAAAAAGAAAAATGGGTTTGCTGGTAGAGATTCCAGCTTGCCTCTTGCTGTCAGGAGGATTTCTGCGGCTCTGAATTATCACGCCTCTATCCTAGGTGTCAAGAGACGCAATATACATTTCCACGAAGTTAAAATTTTACGTCACAGTAATTTTTCAAGAACCTGAATAATATATCCACTTTAGACATTAATTATGAAAGGGATACAACTGAATTATTTGCTGAATAAGTGTGGGATTGTTCTGAATATTTTTTTAATAACGAAAGACAAATCATAAATTTATAAAAACTTAGTTTATAGTGATTGATAAAAGAAGCCAGAGTTTCGCGCTCTGATGTCATATCCTGTGGTGACATTATTGCGAACAGACGAATAAAATCCTCGGGAATAATCTAGGGGACATTTTTTTTTTTAACTAGGTAAGACTATTAAATCTATAGCTTTTATTTTAAGAAAATATGGTTCTAGATACCTGAATACTCTTCCAAGCTCATTTAGTTTCTACCATCCAAACTAGTGCCTTATAAAACTATAATTTTTTTTGTTATTGTACTTGCAGCTGCATTTACAACAGTACTTGGATTGTGGAATGTGCGTGGTTGAGTAACGATAGACAAAAAAGAAAGGAGATAGCAGCATATTGATATAAAAGCTGGATGTGAAAGGGTGTGTGCTTTGACTCGTCCTCCCCCTTTACAATGGGGACTGGAGACTTTTTATATGTATACGAGTATCATAGGTCCTTTATGTAGATGTTAAAATTATACTATATTACTGAGTTTAACACCTGGAACCACGGGAGCGCAGTGATCGAACCCACCATGGGGAGCTAGGAAGAATATCTAGCCTTAATTCCCCTGCTCCAACCCGTGTCCACCCTCATAATGAGGACTGATTGTGAATTAAACGGCGAACAGCAAAAATGAGTTTAACTCCTCATGGTGACTCTTGCATCATTCGCTAAAGCCACTAGGTTCTCAGAAGGAGAGGGTAGTAGCACTCTTTAGCGGCAACCCCACATCAATTTTGCAAACTAAATCGATGTATTAGTCATTGCTGGAATAGTATCCCCATAAGATCGAACTTCGATAAGAGTAAAAGTGCTTATACCTTTTTTCTCACTAAAAGTGTGTTCAACATAAGCTCAGCAGTTAGAGCTCTGGACTCTGGAAGTGACACACCCGTATTCGAGCCAACTACGGGGCACTAGGAGGGGCATCCAGTCTCAATTCTCCAACTCCAACTTGCCTGTGTCCACCCCCATATACATGGCTTTAATAGTAACGCGGGACCGCGTGAGCCTCAGAGTTGCTCTAATTTCAAAACCATTTAGTAATAAATTTTGCAAGTTCTTGAATATAGGATTCGATATTTTGAGAATTTTTGCTCATTGTTTCTTAGATTGCTTTATACAGCTACTAATGATTTAGGAATAGAAAGTTAGGCTTTTGCCTAACCTATAAGATGCTTTTGCAAGTTCCCCGTTCTCTCTCTCTCTCTCTCTCTCTCTCTCTCTCTCTCTCTCTCTCTCTCTCTCTCTCTCTCTCTCTCTCTCTATATATATATATATATATATATATATATATATATATATATATATATATATATATATATATATATATATATATATATATCTATCTATCTATCTATCTATCCATCCATCCATCCATCCCTCTCTCTCTTCCCATCTAATAAGGTTAAAAATCTAGGAGTTATTATGGACAGTACCATGACATTTAATTTTCATATCGATGATCTACATAAAAAAGTGAACGGGACCCTTATTTACTTGAACAGAGTCTATGAAAGATTCGAGCCTGATTGTAGGGTAATTGTAGTACAAACATTGATTTTAAGTATTCTCAACTACTGTCTGAGTGTTTGGGGTTCCACGACTAAGACCCAGATGTTACGAGTGAAAAGGCTCCAGAATTTTGCTGCAAGAGTTGCCATAGGGGGGGTGCATAAATATGATCACGTGACTCCCCTCTTTGAGAGATTGGGTTGGCTAAGGATGGACATGAAGTTCATATATAATATCTGTCTTTAAGTTTTTAAAATAAATCATGGAATATTACCGGAATGGCTCTTCTCATTGCCAACAGTTAATCAAGTGCGTATCAATAACGTCAACACCAGATATCAGAATTCTTTTTACGTGTCCAGAACTTCCACTGATATTGGGGCAAGAGCCTTAAATATAATGGGCCCTAGGCTTTGGAACTCTTTACCCGAAAACTTAAGAAGCTGCCAAACATTACCCTCATTTAAATCTCATCTTTTAAATCACCTACTTAATAAGTGATTTTAGTCTCATTACTATCCTCCCATTGGGTAGACGAAGTGTATGTATGCTTATTTTAATGTGTAAATATTTTGATTTTGTGCTTTGCAAATTTCATTTGTTTTATTTTGACATTTTACATTGTAATTTGTAATTAGATTAATTATCATGTAATAGCCATTTTTGATGGAATAAAGTTTTTGACTTTTGCCTTTTGACTTTTGACTCTCTCTCTCTCTCTCTCTCTCTCTCTCTCTCTCTCTCTCTCTCTCTCTCTCTCTCTCATATATATATATATATATATATATATATATATATATATATATATATATATATATCTATCTATCTATCTATCTATCTATTTATCTATCTATCTATCTATCTCAAATACTACTTACTTAATTGACGCCAATTATAATGTTACTTATGAAAGAACCAGAACAACTTATCTTATATTTTTTTTTTATTTTAACTTATAACTTTACATTCCAATAGTCATTTATTTACAAAGTAGTCAAGTGTGACATGAACTCACAGAAATCCCTTTTATCTGGGTATCTGGTGAGGCTCTAGTCTAGGACAATACAACATAAATATCAACAACTAAAATTAAACGCATTTGAAATGGTTTCTAATCCGTTTGTAAAGGGGTGACAGAGTCAAAGCACTCATTCACCAGAAGCTAATATAACTCGATCACTCTTCTTACCTCCTTGGAGGTAAAGGGTGTTCAGTATTCTACTTACAGCCCTGTTTGGGTCAACTACAGGGTAAATGGGTTAGGATCTTCTGCTCTTTGTGATTTATACATTTGAAATTACTTATATGCAAAGCTGTTTATAAGTGGAATTATTTAACTGTACGATGGGTGGGGTTTATCCAAATGAGGAGTTGAGGGTCCTTTGTCAGCATTTTCTCCTTTATTCTGGAATGAGGGACAAGGAAACAACCTCCATGTTTTACGGTGAGCCTTAAGCATCTCTCCCATGAAGTGTGAGAGGATAGGAGGGGTTTCTGACGGGAAAACTTCATTCATAGCCTTAGAATTATTTCATTCAGCCACCACACTCACCATATGAATCGCTGCTTTTGTATGTAGATATCATACACACTTAATTTTGACTGGAAGTTATGAAATCATTCAGCTTCCTCCGTCGGGAAGAGCCACAGCGGATCAATCGTCTTCATACGACCCTATCCCCTGCGTCCTCCTCTGTTACACCAAACACCCTCACGTCCTCCACCGTCACACCCCACTCCCTCAAGTCCTATTTGGACTACTTCCCCCCCCTCCTTCCTGGAAGCTCCATCCTCAGCGACCTTCTCCCAACATACTCCTCATCCTTCCTCAGTACATACCCAAACCATTTTAGTTTCGCCTCTCTCATCATGGTAAAACATACAAAAATAAATACATTGAATAAATACAATTAGTTTATTGTAATGTCAAGTATCGTTATTGGGGAGTTACCCTTATCAGCGTCACAGGAAATGTTCACCATCAGTTTGGTAAAACCTATTTTGGACTGAGATCCATACACTTGAATTCATAATTACCTTACTTGTAATATATTGTACGTATACTTAACCTTTTCTTGCTTTGCAATGTATATAGCGTCACGAATTTTAGGCGTTAGGTCGAGCGTTCGCGCCACGTCACGGTCTGAAGTTAGCAAGGGCATGCACTCAGGGTAACGATTACATCTGCCAAAACAAGTCCTTCGCAAAAAGGCGTGACGTAAAACCGGATCATATATATATATATATATATATATATATATATATATATATATATATATATATATATATATATATATATATATATATATATGTATATATATATATATATATATATATATATATATATATATATATATATATATATATATATATATATATATATATATATATATATATATCCACTTGATTTCAGGAAATAACATTTACTATACTGGTATAATAGAGACCGCCATGGGAAAATAAACAGGAAATTACTTAATAAAGCATTGAGGCATTATTGTTAATATAATATCCATCCACCTTCAGCTAACCACACGTTTATTCCAAAAACAAAATAAATCACACCTTAAATATCAAACTTATCATTAACATTCATATAAATTACTATTAAAATTACCCAACACAAATTCATATCGTGAATTCTTAATATGAATTCGTATATTGAATTGTGTATGCTATTGTGGCCACTTTACTGGAACTTCATTTCATTACGATTCTGTCAGTGTCATTAATGATGCTGTCGTTGTAATTGTTACGAATTCTGTTAATGAATTTAAAGAATGAAGAAAGAATATGATTTTGAAATAGTTTTCTTTTTCAACAATTCCTAATCAAACATAATCAGAAATTTATGAAAAGCTTTTGATAATGCAACAACACTAATGGACCGAGTCAAACGAGCTTAAACGGGCCCTTTAAAATAAAATAAAAATAGATAAATAAATAGATAAAAAAAAATATATGTACAAACACTTCATATACTGAGCTTATTAGAGATTTCTAATACCCTATCGATACACGCCTGATTTTTTATTTTTTCATTTATTAAAAACTATATCAGGCTCGATGAAAGTACAGAATATCAGAACATATTGTCAGAGAACATTAAAAACAATAAACAAAATACATTTAAATAGTCATAATAATAACTTTTTAAAACTAAGGTTTTCATCCTTGTTATCAATATATATATATATATATATATATATATATATATATATATATATATATATATATATATATATATATATATATATGTATATATATGTATATATATATATATATATATATATATATATATATATATATATATATATATATATATATATATATATATATATATATATATATATATATATATATATATATATATTCTGAAATCATGCCATTTACATCAACTGCAATATGATACTTATCTTCAAAGAACCTAAAAAGCAATTGTGATTTGCCATATAGTCAGTTTCTTGAAAAAACGTCAATTAATAGTACTAAGTCTTAGTATAGGATAATTCTGTACAGTGAAATTTGTTCCTTGTATATTCAGGTTTGAAGAAAAAATCGTGTATGTAGTTAGCACAAATTTTAAAGTTCACTTTGCAAGAATGAAGTCTGTATTGCATAATTACAAGATTATTCTCTGTTCTATGTAGACGCAGGTATTACGTATTGTAACAAGTCATTATCAGTTCGTGTAACATGCATGTGCCTTCATCTGTTCTAAGTGTTAACAAGAGTACAATCTTATCCTGCAAACTGCACCTCAAAATAGCTGTGAGCTTGCTACAGATAAAAATGTCTCAAACCCCTTTAAGAAGTATTATACCATTTTTAACCAATGTAAAATATCTTTGTCTCAAGTGACTGACTAAAATTTAATCGATTTCTCATCCCTCAGATCAGCACACTGAGAACAAATGTGTCCAGGCAAAAACAAATGTCACGCATGCTCGTTCATCAAATGAAATCGATCTGGAGCGACTGGAGGAGGTGTGACTTCCAAATCGGGATGCACGCGTCGATTATTTAATCTAGATACCATTTCCTCCATTAGAGAACTGAAGGAAAGGAGTTCAAGATTCTTACTTAGGAGATACAAGAGGAAGAAATCTCCCATTTGCATTCTCTTCGATACGACGTCAAGTCCCGTTTTGTAATGCATTCTGGCTCGTTTCTGCAAGAGTCCTACCCGGATGGCTGGAACGCACAACACTGTGAGGCGGTAGATCAGAGCTAGAAAGCTGATGATGGCTAAAATAACGAACCAGAACCACAAGAAGACGTAAATCTTCTCATTGATAATGTTAAGGGCTAGGACACACATCAAATCATGCGTCTCGATGGATCCTGAAGGGCCGTACATGTTGAAGTTGCATTTGGTCACCCTTGGAAAAACGATTATCATGGGATCGGTGCGGTCCTCTTGATTGGTCTCTGTGAACCTCAAGACGTCTATGCCATAAGTGAAGAACATCCCTCCAAGGAACTGATTCATGAACCACATGTTGAAAATGGAGTTTCCCAGGTTCAGGAGTTCGCAGAGGAAGAATTTGACGGCGTAAAAGTTGTGATGGTGCAGAGAGGCTTTGAGATAGTCCGCCAAAAGATGAATCTTTTCATGGCGTTCGTCTTTACTCATGACAGGGATGGAGAGACCCATCACTATGGACTCGAGTTTACCCCCTTCCCACGTCTTCCAGAGCCAGTGAGGTGTGTAGAAAAGTAAACCCTGGGGTAAGAGAGAATGAAAGTTTATTATTTCTGAATTAGTTTTGTAATAAACTTTATTTTCCGTGTTCTGATGCATCGAGAATATGAATTTTGTTCTTTTATTACAAATGGATTTTTTTTTATTTCAAAGGCATCAGTTATGATTAAATCACTGCCACCATTACTATATATGAAACTAAAAGTATATCTATTCTAAGTAAAATATTCTTCTTTAACTAGTAGTATAATATATACAAATACTTACTTACCATATGGCAATACCAGTCCTAATGCGAATAATCATGGTTGCATAAAGAGATAATAATATTTACTAGCTTATAATAGATAGAATATTATTCCAATATATTTCCTTGTATCAATAGGATAAAAAAAAAATATTTATTTCCTTTTTCCCCTCTCTAAACTTCCTCAAAACATGAAATATGTAGTTCTTCATTAAAAGATGAGGAGTATGCCAATATCACAAATATTACCAAATCCAATGCCAAAAATAATGCCAAACTATATTATTTTGAAAATAATACGTTCGGGAAAAGAAAAAAAATTCCTAGTTCATCACTTCAACTACAGAATCTTTACATTTCAAAGATAAATGAAAATACCAGATATTCAGTCATTTATAGATATTTTCTTTCAAAAAATCTTGCACTATATTTATAGTCTCATATGTTTCAAAATTGGCCATGTGAACTGCGTAACTAACTGCTGTTTTACATTATGCACGTGTGTGTGTGTGTGTGTGTGTGTGTGTGTGTGTGTGTGTGTGTGTGTGTGTGTGTGTGTGTGTGTGTATGTGTGTGTGTGTGTGTGTG